>JACONP010000382.1:0-277230 GCA_016624345.1 Platycodon grandiflorus | reverse complement strand
TTATGCTTTTAATTAATTGGCCATTAATTAAATAATTTTAGAAATTTTGGATCCGCGAGCTACCTTGCATTTCGGACCGAACAAATTAGTAGTTAGTGCCTGGAAAACACCGATAGCCATGGGAGTACTTGTTTGTGAAGCGATCACTCCAGAGAGTAGGAAATTAGGGTTTTTAACCACTTTCGATGTCCCGCTACCGGCATGCCTTGTAGAAAATAGAGAGATTATTTCTCTACCCACTATTACCCATATTCTTGGTATTTATTGTGTGCTCTTAATGCTTCCGATGGGTTCGCTACCCATTAGATGATTTCTAGAATTATAAGGTAAGATGCGAGAGCCCGTCCTATTAATTCGGATAACACAATAATTATCTATGGCTTGACGAGAGGTATCGAGTGTTCATAGATAGCCAATTGAGGACTTGTTCGGACACGCAATCAATCCACCTTAGCCATTCGCGAGGTAGGGGAGATTCGGGTCGCAATTGGGCGAGCTCGTAGTTAACCAATTTAGTGTTCTCGGCTACCAAGACTTGAGTAAAAGAGAGTAGAGAAGATTAAATTAATCATGAGCTAGACTTGAAAATATTGCATTCCTAAAACCCTATCTTTTATCTTGATTTGTTGTTGCCAAACCCATTTTGCGACATTGTAAATATTAATTGCTTTCTTTTATTTTTAGTTTTTAGTTTTTATTCTCAATTTATTTTCGCTCAAATATAATTAGCTAGCTCAATTTCGGTACTTAGTAGGAGTGAAAATTACGTGCATTCCCTGTGGGATCGATACTTGTGCTTACGCACTATATTACTTGATACGGCGGGAGTACTCTTCCCTAGTTGTTGCGGTTTAATTTGCAACGAAATCAACACTCCCCACTAACATTCACATCATCGGAGTTACCATTAGAAGAAGAAGGATCAGAATGTACCTTCTCACCAATTATCTTACCACTGCGAAGTGTTGTAACCGCCATTACATGTTCATTTTGACTTGGGAAGGTACCTTGCCTGTGGCCTTGCAGGGATTTGGCCAGCTGCCCAACTTGATTCTCCAATTTGCTCAATGCTGCCTCGTGCTGCTTGTGCATCTGCTCATTCTGCTTGAACCTCATTTCATTGTCTTGCTGGTTCCTCCGACTTTCAAGCATAAAGTTTTGGAACATCTCCTCTAAAGGAGTTTGAGTCGACTGAGAGCACTTTCTTGCGTGGTGGGGGGTTGATGAAGAGGTTTCGAGTTACTCCATGAGAAATTTGGATGATTCCTCCAACCCGGATTGTAGGTATTTGAATACGGATCATTGCGAGGCCTTGGAGGATACGAATTCATGGAGTTAACCTGCTCAACATATTCGGGAAATTGTGCGTAGATGGACAAGAGTTAGTAGTATGAGAATAAACACCACAAATAGAACATGCATTATAAACAGAGGCATTTGCATATTAGGCCGCGTAGAGCTCCTCAACCTTTTTCATCAAATATTGCACATTCCTATCTAAAGTACTATTGTTATTAATCTCATATACTCCTCTTACTTTCTCGTGGTTGCCGGACTCCTCAACCTCTTCGCGCGATCTTGTGGTTGCCGGACTCAATGAATGTCAAAACTGGAGGGAGACGATCGGAGATGGTGGACCTCGTCTGGCGAGAGAGAGATGGGTGTGTGGTCGGGCGATTGTGTGCGTGCGTGTTCGCAGGATTTGAAGGCGGCCGACGGATGACCGCGATTGAAAGCGGCGGCACGAGAGGATGAGCTTGCCGATTTGATGGAGAAGTACTAGCGGAGATGTGGTGCGAGATGGGAGAGTATGCGGATGGTGAGAGGAATTTTGCGAGTCGGAGCGGCTCAATGAGGAAGACGATGGAGGCTAGACGGGACGGCCGTTGATGTGCGCGCGGGGAGGAGAGAGGAGAGGCGCGCTTGGCCGGAATTAATGGAGACTTTGGCAAGAGATGAAGATGGTGAGAGAGAGCTTGTACGGACTATCGACTGGGGCTGTGTGCGGCTTGGTTTAATGAAGGAGCTGGCGGGAGGAGGGAGCACGCGTGGCCGGTGGGAGAGAGAGTGTACGGCGTGGAGAGGGAGTATGGCTTGGGATTTTCTCTGTGTTTCTCACTTTTTGTTTCTCTTTTCACTTTTTTAATGCTCTTTATGGATTTAAAGCGATTGCTTAGTTTAGTCCCAACTTTACGGTTTGAAGCGATCGCATAGGCGCGATCGTAGTGTTTTTTTTTTTTTTTTTTTTGCATTCACCAGCATTTACCCCAAGATTGGTTGATTAGTCATCATGGCTTGAAGCGGGTTCAAAAGATCAACCCCTTTAGATTGCTCCCCTTTTCATTTTAGTCCAATGGCCGCTTTGCATTCTAAATTACACAACAATAACACTAAAGCCAAAAATTAAAGTTTAGAAACACTAAATTACAAAAATAATAATAATAATAATAAAAAATAAATAAAATTAAAAATAAAATAAAATCTTTTTGGAGGGTATAAACACTCCTATAAACCCACAAACTCAAGGAGACTCTAAAGAGTGACTCAAACTCAAAACATATAAATACAACACTAACTAACAGGCTTCTACCCCAAACTTTAAAACATACAATGTCCTCAAAGCTCATATCGGGAAAAAAAAATGCATGCCAAAGGTTTGTGAATTGAAGCCACTAAATTAACCTACAAAAGCAAAAAATATTAAATTTAAAAAAATAAAATAAATAAAAATAAATGCTACCTAGTTGGGTTGCCTCCCAACAACGCACTTGTTTAACGTCGTTGGCTCGACGTAGATTGAAGCAACAAAAACTAGGGATCCCACAAATATGTTGTCTCAATCGTTTCCATAATCGAGAACCCTTCATCGTACGACTTCCACGGTGCCCATTGACCCTCTTACTATCGAAATCGGGTAAATGGTACCCACATCTAAAAGCTTGAGCACTTCGGCTCTCACTTCATCCTCCATGTGAGAATTGAGTTTTCTAGTGCTCTCTAGAAGGCTTGACACCTTCTTCGAGATGAATCAAGTTGTCGAAAGTCCAACCTATTGCTTCCCCATGTGCCCTCAACACACTCAGCGATTGCTCTTCTTGCTTGCTAGTCAAATCGCGGCAACAATCATAGGCAAAGTGTCTTCCTCCCAAAAGAAACATATTTGTGTCTCGGGCAATTGTTTCAATTCTAACTTAGGAGGGGGCACCACGGATGGTACAAATTTTTCGTTGACATGCCTAGGGGTGAAAAGGAGAGTCACTAGGAATTTTCTCTTCGTCTCATCGAAGACAACTTTGATTTCACGAGACTTCCTCATTATCCTGTTTTCACCACCCTTCAACAAAGCCTCAATTTCATCACAAATACGCTCATTCTCCAAATTCTCGAGAGATTGTAGATTCTAACTTATCAACTAAGAAACATTCATTCTTATCATCGGGCATTTTCATAGCTTCAAACACGAGAGATCTCAACGGTTTCATCCATAACAGAGACATGGACAATTTACCATTTTCACATGGATAACCGTGTTAGCGGTAGCCATGAAGGGTCGCCCAAAGAGAATGGGCACTTCTTGATTAGCGCTAACCTATTTTTCCATCTCTAAGACAACCAAGTCTACAGTAAAATCAATTTGTCAATCGAACTAAAATGTCCTCCACAATACCCATAGGATGTTTCACCGAACGATCATCTAATTGCAAGGTCATTGTGGTGGGTTTTAGTTCTCCCAAACCCAATTGCTCATAAACAGAATAAGGCATTAAATTAATGCTAGCACCTAAATCAACATTGCCTTCACCTTTTTGAATCCCCAATTTGGATGTTGAAGCTACGGGATCTTTCGGTTTAGGTGGGAGGTTTTGCTGAAGGACGGCACTAACATTCTCGAAACAAGTACTTTGTTATTATTCCCAAACTTGTGCTTCCTGGTATTAAGATCTTTGAAAAATTTTGCATAAGATGGAATGTTTCTAATCACATTCAACAAGGGAAGATTTATGTCGACTTTAGAAAACATCTCATAGATTTCCTTGAATTGTTTATCCATCTTATGTTTTATCAATCTACCAGGAAACGGGATAGGAGGCACATAAGGTTTACAAGGAGGTTGTTCGCTAGGAGTCTTTCCGAATTGTAGGTTCCTTTTGTGCATTATCCCTCTAACATTCACATCATCGCAGCTTACCATTAAAAGAAGAAGGATCGAAATGTACCTTCTCACCAATTATCTTTCCACCGCGAAGTGTTGTAACCGCCATTGCTTGTTCATTTTGACTTGGGAAGGTACCTTGCTTGTGGCCTTGCGGGGATTTGGCCTGCCCAACTTGATTCTCCTATTTGCTCAATGCGCTCGTCTTTGCTTGTTCATCCGCTCATTCCTTGAACCTCATTTCATTGTCTTCTTTGGTTCCTCCGACTTTCAAGGATAAAGTTCGGAACTTCTCCTCTAGAGGAGTTTGAGTCGGCCTGAGCAATTTTTGCCGCGGTGTGGTAGGGGGTTGATGAAGAGGTTTCGAGTTACTCCATGAGAAATTTGGATGATTCCTCCAACCCGGATTGTAGGTATTTGAATACGGATCATTGCGAGGCCTTGGAGGATACAAATTCATGGAGTTAACCCTCAACATATTGGAAATTGTGCACTAGATGGACAAGAGTTAGTAGTATGAGAATAAACACCACAAATAGAACATGCATTATAAATAGTAGGCATTTGCATATTAGGCTTCATGACGAGAGCTCCTCAACCTTTTTCATCAAATATTGCACATTCCTATCTAAAGTACTATTGTTATTAATCTCATATACTCCTCTTGCTTTACCCCTCAAGGAATTTGCCCCAAGCATTTCATACAAATCCTCACCTCATCGGTGTTTTCTCAAGAATCGACCCACTGCAAACATTGTCCATAGCTTGGTGACTTGGGCAAATATTATCATAAAACTGTTGGTACAAGATAGGGGTGGAAAATCATGATGTGGACATTGAAATTGAAATTGTTTATATCTGTCCCAAGTTTCATGAAAAGACTCTCCTGGCTCTTGCGAAAAATTTATAATTTTCTTTCTCATCACCCGAGGGTGGGATGTGAATAGAACTTCGAATGAACGTGTCGGCCACTTCTTGCCACGTTTGCAAACTTCTGGAAGGCAGTATTCCACCAAACTTTGTTGCATCCTTTAAGCGAAAAGGAATACAGCCCATCGTCGAGTTGTTCTTCTTTAATGCTCCAAGAGGAGGTTATCTACTATGGCGTGAAACTCACGAAGAAAACTCAAAGGGTCCTCTGTAGCCATTCCGTGAAAGGAAGGCAAGAGATTCAAGTAATGACCCTTAACTTCATAATTTCTAGCGTAGTAGGGCCAAAGGAGAGGGTGATTTGTCAATTCTAGGGCGAGCATAATCCTTCATATACCGTTGTGCGGCCATGTTATTGATTTACGGATTCCATTGCAACACGTCGAGTTCGTGGATCTTGCATATGCTCTCCCCGATTTAGTTACGCCTCTATGTTCCTACCTATCGGATTAATGTTATCATTTAATTCCGCGGCGTGGGATTCAGTGAACATCAACCAAACATAAAAGTTAAGACACCACGACGTTACCAGTTAAACTAACTCAATCAATCTAACTTATCCCCGGCAACGGCGCCAAAAACTTGATGAATGAAATTTTACCTTACAAGTGCACGAGAATACCGGGGTATAGCTGCACAAAGACAAGGGTCGAACCACAGAGACAAGAGAATGATTGACTTTGTTAACTAGCAACTTAAAGAACGAAAATAAAAGGCAAGGGGGGTTTTTGTTGATTTCTTTAAAACTACTGACAAAAATTAAACTAATTTATCACCTAATTAATCAACTAAATTATCAAAGCACGTAAATAAAAAGTTTACCAAATATGGAAAGAATCTAGGAATTGGATTTCAATTGTATCGCCTTCTTATGCTCATGCAAATAATGTATCAAGCAACATCAAGGGTAATCACATGAATAAAGATTGGGACGCTTGGGTCACGGTTTGCAATCTTAGTATTCTCAAATTGTTATACTTTCTTGGTCCGTCCATATAACAATTCGAGAATCCTTTAAGCACACAAAGATTAAAACACCTAAATTCTATCTTAGCATGGTCATGAATCAATAGAATTTAAGTAACAATGGAGATGGTACACATATAGCTTATGTATTCTGGTCGTACAATTCACTATACTAAAATAATCAAAACGGTAAAATATACCTTCACGTATAAATACCAGAAGAGATTCAATTTTAATGCTCCATTGAAACACAAGATGTTGAATGAATAATAAATAAAATTAGAGCATAAGAATTTGATACAATTTACCTCCAATCCCTAGAAAGATGAATTTAGCTCATAATAATTAATAGTACAAAAACTTGAACCATTCTTGAATTAACCTTCTTCATAGACAAAGAAAAATTATACAAGACGACTCTCCAAATTCTAACCTAAAAGGGATATATTTATAACCTAATAATGTACAACCCCTATGAAAAAAGGGGTACAATACATTAAAACTGTGAAAAAAACCCCAAGGCTGCTGCACACTTCCCAAAAGAAAACATGCAGCTGATAAATTGAGAATAATCAGATTTTAGCTTCCTGCCTTCAGCTTTCTGCAATTTGCACTTTACACCCCAAAATTGACATTTTGGCTTTTTCTTTACTTTCTTCAACATGAGCTGACTTGAATTAACTTCATTGGACTTGGGATGTCTTGAGTTGACTTTCATCCTCATTAATTTATCTAGAAACTTGAGCCATCCATCAAAAGTACACATTCCGTTAACTTTTCTTTTGCAAAACAGTCCTTTTCCATTATGATTCCTAACAGTGTAACAAAATCTTGAAATCACTTCAAAAGCCATCCAACTTTGCAAGTTTAATCCCTTAAGCCCTGAAACTATAAAACAACACTAAAATACAATATTAGATAACAAAAACCTCGAGAATTAGCTAAATCTAAGCCGAGATAAATACACATAAATGAGTAAAATACTCGATCATCAATACGTTGATCTTTGGCGGTTTAGAAAAATTTTTAATTTGGCCTTTCATTGTTTTTTTAATTTTTATTCTGTGAACTTTTGGTTTCAAGCTATTTTTCCAATCGGTTAGCCTCGGTTCATATATTACTTTGATTTGTGTGCTCATGTTTTGTTTGTTTTATTTCACGAGTCAAATCTTGTGGACCCACTGGAAGCATGAATCATGGTTTTAGACTTTTAAGGACAAAATATGGTTGGAAAGCACTTTTATTTTAGAGTATGATTTATTTGTGTCTTTATTCAGCCATGGTGAACACCCTTTTATGACTTTGAGAAAAGCAAAATATCTCTCCCTTGAATTCGCGCCTGACAAACGAACACGGCTTTCTCCTTGTTGCCGCAAGCTGTTTGTGCACAGTATGTTAACTCTAGTTGCCGCTTCTTGTCATACCCAGACCTCGGAGTCAGATGGTTTGGTGGGTATTGAAAATTTGGAATGATTTTCGCTAGTTTCACAGTTCAGTGGCGGTGGCGGCGTGGTTTCGCGACCTTCCTATTGCGTTCTTCAGCCTGGGGTTTATTTGAGTTCTCAGATCCGGCGAACTCTCATGGATTACACCACTTGCTCTACGTCCTTTGCGTCTCTCCCTCACAGTAGATGCAGCAGCGGCAATTGTTGGCCCTTAATCTTTTACATTCGGTTTTGTAGCCATGGTTTCACACAATTCATGCTTGGTTTTCTTGAATAGGATAAATCTGGGCTATTATTTTTATTTTTTTTGTGCTTCGAAGCCATGGGTGACGGCTTCAACAACCTTTCTTGGGTACATTCTGTTTGATTATATTGCGAAGGCCATAGGGCCTTTCTTCAAAACCCTAGGGGCTGTTTTAAAATTTTGATTGAAGAAGAAGGCCTCTTGGCCTTTTTCAAACCACGGGGACTCAATTATAATATGAATATAGTCCAGGATTAAATTGATGTATTGAAAACTCTAAAGGACTAAACTAAGTTCGGCATAGGGTAGACTAAGTTGCAATACATATATAGTTCAGTGGCTAAATTGTAATTTAATAGAGTTTAAGAACTAAACCGAAATTTGATTAAAATTCGAGGATATATATGCGGTTTTGCAATTTCTCTAATTCGTATGCATATTTTTATTTTAATGATTTATTAAAGTTTGTTTAATCATTATTATAAAACAAATGTCTATTTTAAATGTTTATTAGTATTAATTCATGAGAAATAACCTTGATTATGCATTTATGCTATATATGCATGATTTTGTGTATAATCATGGATTCAATTTTTGATTCAAAATGACGAAGATTTTGCTCAAGTATATTTGAGCATGCACAGTAGTTCATATTAATTAATTGATGCGGCATGTTACAAAGTAACCTCTCTGTTTATATTTTTAATTTTTGAATTACTAAGATGTTTTGTGTATGTAATTTTCATGCGGGTAATGACCGTGGAAGGTTATTATCGTCTCGAGAAAAATCAAATACTGTGGTAATAAACATGCGATGATTATTAGGTGTCCCTTGTGGGTGTTGGGTCGTCAAAAGAACGGCTCAACATTTGGCTGAATTTTATTGTCAATGTCGATTTTACACAAGAAAACCACTTGCAAATTAATTTTTTTGTCAAAAGACTTGGATTAGTGTTGTCGGGTTTTCTTGTAATGGGAATGGTCATTTTGAATTTATTTAAACTTATCGCTTAAGTTTTTATTTTAGTTTATGTGAGTGTATTTGGTTTTGATTTCAATCTCTGTTGAGTTCGTAATCTCTTTGTAAATGTATATGCTAATATTAACTCTATTTTGGTACTTAATGGTGAAAACTTCAAGGACGGGAAAGAGAACGTTATGATAGTTCTAGGTTGCATGGATCTAGACTTTGCACTAAGGGGAGCCGCGTCCCAGCGATCTTACGGCTTCAAGTACCTCACGATGATAAGAGGGAAATGGAAAAGTGGAACCGCTCAAATCGTATGAGTCTAATGATCATGAGGTGTGCAATTCCAGAATAATTAGGGGCACATGTCAGGAGAAGGTTGCTACGCGTTCTTGTGAGCCATAAGGTATATAGGCAAAAGGAATATATAAGGTAGTACATTATAGAAATGTCTCGGTGGCATCAAAACTAAAGGACCTTAAGTTAGAGCGGTCTAGTGACTTGCTTGTTTATTTAGTTTTGATATCTTTTCCTACACAATTCATTCGGTTTGGGGTCGATTACAAGCGACGGAAGGAGAAATGGACTCTTAACGAGCTCATTTCGCAATGTGCACAAGAAGATATAATGAGACATGAAAAGGCGGAAAGTGCTCATTTGGTATTATCTTCCTCGGGCGGAAACAAGAAAAGGAAGGATAAAGAAAGCTGGGCTTGGACCCATAGAAGAAGCAATATAAGGTGTCCGGGGGACAAGATAAGGAAATGACCACTTCATTTGTAAGAAAATGTCGAGCCTTTTGCCAAATTCTTAGAGTGTGGAATTATCCTACAAGTACACATGTAAGGTCGATAGAGCATGAATGGTGTAAATGAAAGACGAAATAGGATCTTAAGATATGGTAAAGTATGTTTAGTCATACTACCCTACCTAATTCACTCTAGGGAGAGGCACTTAAGGCTAGCAGTTTATATCCTAATTAATAGGGTTCTAACAAAAGCAATTTTGTTGGATACTTTGAAAGATAAGCTGGGTTTTAAGTTCTATGATCAAAATCTAGAACTTTCTTCGAGACACGAAATGTCAGGTTCTTTGAGGATATTGAGCTTGGGGAGGGATAAGGTAAGAGACTTTATCTTTGAGGAGGATTGATTACTATTCCTCTTGATCTGATTGCCCTTGACCATGTTAGGATCTTATTCTAACACGGTTCAAGAACAACATTTGGAACTAGACAATGTTGAAGTTCCTTTAATCTAGGTCAACCGATTATTCATGAGGAACAAGCTCAACAACCTCGAACCAAGTGCCTTTAAGGAGATCCACTAGAGAGAGGAGAAAGTGCAATTCTAGATGACTTTATAGTATTTCTCAATGAACATGAGGCAAACATTGGTGTGATGGAAGATGATCCAATCATCTTTTGTCAAGCCATCAGTTCAAACTCTCAAAAGTGGATGGATGCCATGAATGAGAAATCAAATCAATAAAAGACAATGACGTATGGGATCTTGTCCTATTGCTTGAAGGTGTGAAGCCTATTGGTTGCAAATGGATATTTAAGACCAGAAGCATTCATTAGGCAATGTGGAAAAATATAAGGCATATCTAGTCACTAAGGGATTTACTCAAAATGAAGGCATTGACTATAAAGAGACCTTCTCTCCGTTTTCAACGAGACTCATTTAGAAGATTATGGTACTAGTGACACATTTCGATTTAGGTTACATCGGATGGATGTGAAAACTGCGTTTCTCAAGTGACATTGAAGAAACAATCTATATGGAAACCGCAGATCTTTGTTTGAAAGATTAAAGGAGATGGTTTGTAAACTTAAGAAATCCATCTATGGGCTCAAACAGGCTTCTCGACAATGGTATCACAAATGTCATCAAGTTGTATTATCATTTGGTTTTGAGATAAATACGAGTTGATGAAATGTATATACCATAAGTTCGATGGGAGCAAATATATTTTACGGTTTTATACATGGATATCCTACTTGCCACAAATGATATAGACTTATTGCATGGAACTAAAAAATTTCTATCAAAGAAATTTGAGATGAAAGATCTTGGTGATGCATTTTTTTGTATTAGGAATCTAAATACATCGAGATCGTTCTCGAATGATTTGGATTATCACAAAAGGAATCTATTAAAAGGTACTAAAAGGTTTGGCATGCAGATTGTAAAGCGAGGCGATCCCGATTGCTAAAAGGAGATAGATTCGGTCTCAATCAATGCCCCAAGAATGAATTTGAATCTAAATAAATAAAAGATATTCCTTATGCTTCGGCTATAGGGAGTTTGATGTATGCAGTGCATGCTCGTCCAAATCTAGCATTCATTGTTGGAGTGATAGGCGGATACCTCGGCAATTCGGGTAAAAAAACTTTGGATAGCAGCCAAAGGGTTATGCGATACTTATAAAGAGCAAGGATTACATGCTCGCATATAAAAGGTTGGATCAACTTGAGATCATTGGGTATTCGATTCAACTTTTTGGGATGCCAAGATAGTCGTAGAACCATTTAGGGCTATATTTATTTGCTTGCTAGAGGAGAAATCTCTTGGAAGAGTGCTAAACGGACACTCGTTGCTTTTTCCATTACGAAACAAAATTTGTAGCATGCTACGAGGCATCAAATCAAAAATTTGGTATGTAAATTTTGTCATTAGGCTACGAATAGTAGATGGTATTGAAAGACCATTAAAGTTAATTTGTGGCAATATGTTTGCAATCCCTTGTAAGTAACAACGGGAGTTGTTCTAAATCTAAGCATATAGACATCAAGTTCCTTGTTGTTAAAGAAAGAATTGAGTGGTCATATTTGTATTTGAGCATATTAGGACAAACTCCATAATAGCGAGATCCGTTCACTAAGGGTTTGACACCCAAGGTCTTTCACGACCATATTTCTTTTGTATGGGTGTTCTATATTGGATTTTGCATAGGTTAGGTGAGGTTTATATTATGCATTTGCTCAACATTTATGATTTATTGTCATGACAATTCTATAATTTTGGATTATTGTTAAAGTATAAAGTTATTCGGTATTCGGCCTCAGATATTACATTTGATCTCATACGGACTAAAGGTAGGACCGGTTGAAATAGACATGTGAAGATCACATTACATGTAATTTCCATGCTACATCCATACTTGATCCATGTCGTTGGTTATATTAATGCATGTGACCATTGATGGGTCTAGTTGCGATAAATGCAACAGCCTCTTTGATCCTTATGTTAATTTTGACTAATGGACGGGATTGGTTTAAGATGACTAAAACAAAAGGCTTGCTCGAGCTACTAAAGTATATAATGTGATATACGATTCTAAGGTTTATACCTTTGCACATATATATAGTCAAGTGGGAGATTGTTAGAATTTTATGGACTTATATATATATATATATATATATATATATGTGTGTGTGTGTGTGTGTGTGTATGGTTAATATGTGTATTTGGGGATACAAACGTGTATGCCTTTGCGGCTTGATCGTATATTTCATGTTATTTAAAGTTAATAGGCTAATTGAAGTGATCTTAACTAAGCTAAATGGGCTAAGTCATCTTCTAATAAGTATAGGGTTTTATTGAAAATGTGTAGAGACCTAAAGGGGCTAATTGTCAACTTATAATGGGGCTTGACAATTAGGTCAAGCTGGGTTATAAAAGGTTATGGTCCCCAATTGAGCGCGGGGTTACAATCTTTTCTCTCTGCCGTCCATTAGCAAGAAAGCCTAAAGATACTACGCTACAATTGGAAGATGCATAACTCGAGGCACAATCGCTCTCATGGATTCGGGTACGCTTCAGTATCAAGTTTGTTATTTGGGTAATTCCTATGTGAGGGTTAAGATCTATGGATTTTAGCATTCATTAATTCAATTCCTTCACATTCAAATCAAATTATACCAAAATTGGTTGGAGCAGTTTTGTGCTATCCTTGTATCTCTGACTAACACTACGGAGTTGGACACATTATCAATGAAGCTATATCAAAGAAAATCAAGTCCAATGAATCTCTTTTGTTTTTCATGAATTTATGGTTTATCAAACCATTAACTATGATAAAGGATGTCGTGAGGTAAAGTTTGCTTGATAAAGATTTGTTGATATATATTCTAGTCATATCCAGTATATTTGGCAACATGCTTATAAAAATTACATGATACATACATTGTTCAAGCATGAGCACAAGAAAATATTTATCAATTCGGAATATGCATCTTGCTTTCTATGAATTTGAGAACTAACAATGTGCAAGTTAAAAAAGCCTAGATCTTCATAGTTCATACAATATCCTTGCTCAAGGAAAGCGGCGAAATCTCAAGGTATGAGAAAATACTTGAATTTACTAATCTTACATGCTTGGCTTGAGAAAATTAGAATTAAAATTTTACGTTGTCATGATCCACGAATCTAAGCATAATGTCCATCTTAATCACAAAAGGCAAAATCTTGTGTTAGTAATATTTCAAAGAAAAATCAGCACTTAAGATGTTTTGTGTGGAGTATATTTTTTTAATATTTTTGCTAACAAGATTTTTCATAATTTGCCTCGAATATCAAGGAAGGATGAAAATTATTTTGTTTTGATGAATGATAAAAATCAAGCGATGATTCTTTTTTTTTTTTTTTTAGGGAAACGGGCGGCTGCTAGATTTTATTAATAAAAAATTAAAGTACAAACTTGAGGGGACAACCCATTTTGCCCTTATAAATGGGAGGACAAAAGACTGGTGACCTCGAAATAGAAATACAAATCAAAGAGAAAAACAAAAACAACCTAACTAAGACCTAACTAGGAGATACGAACACGAGCAAAACCTCTAGCATCCATGAAAGGCACCTCTAGACGATGAAGGAGGAGATTAATTGAAGTATAGATAGAATTCAATTTAGAGTCCATAGCAATGTTAGCTAAGGTAATCGACAATGAGTTAGCCTCACGGAAACAATGTCTAAAAAAATAATTCCCTTTGCTTTTGCATAGAAATAATAGCATTAATGTAGTAGAAGACTCGCCAAGGAGGATTGTGACCTTTAGTAATGTGACCCAAGCAAGCCGAGTCAATTTCCACAATTGAATTAGTAAAGCCCAGAGACAAGCCAACAAACTCCTTGGAATAGGGCACGAACTTCGGCAATTAGAACAAACCCCATATAAGAAGAAAAGCCATAAATAAAACGGCTTTGCAGATCGAATAACACCCCCTCCTCAGCTGCTACAGGGTTATCTCTACTACCACCATAGTATTGAGCTTGACTAAACCCAACGGAGGCTTTAACCAATAAACGGCTTGAATAGAAACCGAATAGGCCGACGAATTTTAAGCGAGAAACTAGACCAATCAATTGGAAAGAAGTTTGCGACTTTAAGAATAATATTAACCTCATTTTGGACGAGAAAGAATAATGCCGCAGGCTGTATAGTGGCTGCCCCTTCAAAGACGGCGCTATTACGAGCCTTCCAAAGCCAAAGAATCACGGAAGGGATGATGGTGAAGAGGAGAGAGCCAGCTTGGGACCACCAATTCATACGGTGGTCTTTGGGCCAGGGATTGGATAAACACGGGCGAAATAAGAGTGGAAGCTTGCTGCCATACGGGAGGCAGGCCCGGTTCAACATGAGAAAAATGTGAGAAAAAGTTTGCAGCGGGATGAGACGAACAACGGTGACATTTCGATGCTATGGATACTCCTCTCTTAATGATAGCTTCATGATGGGAAGGCGAGCAAGGAACAGACGCCACATAAGAAGATGCGATGCTTCTAGGATACTCGGTGCCATATAAATTTAGGGATAGGAGAGAGGGCCGGCGGCAGAGGAGATAGCATAAGCGGGTAATAGAAAACTTCCCGATTCTTTGTAGCGAGACAGCCACGGAGATCATCCAAATCATCAAGGTGGATATCATCTTTGATCGAGTTATCTTTGTTACGACGTTAGGAAGTAAAGTGGAATAGCCGGCGGAGAAAGAGTAGATTCACATTTGGAACAACTCTTTAGCAGTAACAAGCGGAGATTCGGTCTTGGCTAAAATAGGGAAAATAGGGAGCCTCATACCGAATAGAAGCGGTCCTCGACGAATATTCCGGCGAATGAGAAAGGTTAAACGATAGAGCGAGCTTTAACAAGACGAAGCCAAACATGAGATCCTTACTAGTAGTCACCGCGGGATGATTCGATAAGCGATACTTGAGTTCGCAAAAAATCTACAAATACTTTTTGGGTTGAAACTTCCACCAAAGCTTAATGCGAAAGCTTGAACCAAAGTCGTGATAGAGGAACACCAATACCACCCTAAAGGAGTAGGGCGGCAACAAGAAGACCAAGAAACCCAATGAGCCTTTTGCTTTCCTTCAATAGATCCCCCAAAAGAAATTAGCAAATAATTTGTCTATAGATTTGGAAACCAGGCATGGGGGATCCAAGCGCTGTCGGGATACGAAGTCATCGAATGAGACATGTTTGATGAGAGCGAGCTGCTGATTGAGAGAAAACCACCCATCCAAGTGCCGGTCGATCTCGCCGAGTTTAGCAGCAACGAAATCGAAATAGTTCTTCTTTTACGGCCCAATTATAAGGAGCCTTCCCAAATAGAGTAATAGGAAGGATCCCGATGCGATACCCCCGAAAATAGAAGCTATAGCATTTATCAGGTAGCATCTAACAGAAAGGGTCGAGTAAAAAAGCTACTTTTGTTACCGTTAACAAGTTGTCTGAAGATTTTCATAATTGGAGAGAAGATGAACATGCTTACGGAGAGATCTCGAGGGTGCCCATTACGAGAAAATGATGATATGTACGCAAGAAAGATGGGGATATAATGGGCATCCGCTAAGTGTAGAAAGGCGTGAGGGATCGTTATTGTGAAAGATTAATAAGGCTCCTACTCAAGACTTCATTGCAATAATGAAAAGGCTTGGAGATAAAGGATCGCCTTGACGGAGCCCCAGAGAAGAAGAGAAAAAACCCACAGGCGCACCATTGAACAGGGATAGAAAACCGGTTATCCGAGATGATTCGCCAAATGAGATCGATGAACACCTCATGAAAACCAAATCGACGGAGCACTTTTATCAAGAAAAGCCAAGAAACTCTTTGTCAAAAGCTTTAGCCATATCAAGCTTTATAATAATATTTGAGCCCGTCACCTTCTTTTCAAAAAACTCATAAGTTCTGGGCAAGAAGAATATTGTAATGGATGTCGCCCACTTGGTAAAAGCACTCTGATTAGGAGAGATGATATAAGGAAAATCTTTGCCAACCTAGTGGCCAAAAGTTTCGAAATAACTTTCTGAGAAATTGCAAAAGGCTAATCGGCGAAAATCCTTAAAAGTATTGGGATGATCAATTTTAGGGATAAGAGCGATAAGAGTGCTAGTCAAGATCTAGGCATAGAAAACCGACAAAAGAGAAATGCACGAGATGGCAAGGAGTAAATCATGGCGATAATATCCCAACGGAAAGAATAAAATTTATTCTAGGAAAAGCCATCGGCCTGAGCGCTATCCCCACTCAAGCAAAGACGGTATCCTTGATTCTCTCTAAATCGGGAGGGGCAATAAGCTGAGAATTCCAATCATCGGTAATCATGGATGGAATAACATCAATAAAGTCGTCGCCCAAACCCTCATTTGTCAATTGACTAAAAATAGGAGATGTCGGCTGCTTAATAGAGCTTTTTAGTGAGCAAAGTCCCGTCCTGCCATAATAGAGTGAATGTGAAGCTTACGACGGGTGTTGTATTTTAGCTTAGATTTGCTTGAATCCATAACCTAAAAGTCTAAGACAAGGTGACTAATGGGCTGCGTGTACATTAGTGTGGCAACTTGTACTTAGGCATAGCTTGAATACTTAGAGTTGCTAATTGTATAAGTCTTGAAGAAGATAGCCTATAGGACATCGGACGTCCTCTCGCACAAATAGGCAAAATTTGATCAGCGAGTCTTACTTTGATATCGGACAAGCTCGTACAAGCCAAGCTTTATCTGCAATGTTGAAGAACTCCAAGAACGTCAGATAGTCATCTGCTGAAGATATGTCCTAACTCAAAGATCTCATTAATTGCGATACAACGTTAACTTGCAAAACGCATTCAATGAAGCTTTCCATTCTTGGCATACAACTCGAAAAGGACATTACGCTCAAGCACGTCTACCTATTTTTGGCAAAATGTCGAGACAGGATCGTAACTTGCGAACCGCCTATCGAGCTCAACAACACCATTAGAGCATTAAATGCTCTTGAATTCAAATTGAGCAACTCATGAAGATCTCCAACGGCTCCAAGGTCCCTCCTGCATATAAAAGGAGACTTCATGGCAGCATTTATCACTTCAACCACTCCAACTACTGAATCTCCATAGTCTTCAAGTTCTTAAAAGCTTAAACGTCCTATCGTATACATTCATTGAAGAGCTTCACACTTAGACGTCTAGTCCATTAAAGCTCTTCATTGATTGCAACACTTAGCTTTTCATAGCTCACGAGAATTGTATCTTATTGATATCAATTCTCCCACACAAACACTTGGTCAACAAAATTTTTGTACACAATCCATTAGAGATTTAGTTTGTAAAATATCTAGTGGATAAACTTAGTACACGATTTTCAAATCCAAAGTTGACCACTTTGGTTGTGGACGTAGCACTTATTCATAAGTGTGAACCATATTAAATACTGTCTACTTGTGTGTGATTGTGAATTATTTGTGTTGCTTAAATTTCGATTTTCAAAGCGTTGAGAAGCTGCGATCTTATCTGTGAAGATCGGCCATTTCCAACTTGTCCTATACTTCACAAGACTTCCGCAAAATTTTTCTAACTTAAGTGAAGTAAGATTTTTGAATCAAATTTCAAAAATTGGACATAGGCTATTCAACCCCCTTCTAGCCTATATTGAGCAAGTGGACCTAACAATTGGTATCGAGCTTAACTCTTTGAAAACTTGTTTTTCGAGATTAACCTCTTGAGAGATTAAAGATCATGGCTGCTCACCAAATGTTGGAAACTTCAAACGTGAACCATTGTCTGTCTTGGATGAAGTTCACTTTGACATCTGGAAAGATAAAGTCAAAAGACATATGAATTCAATTGATAAACGTTTGTGGAAATGTGTCACGATGGACCCGAATTCCAATGAAGCCCAATACACCGCGCGGTAGATGCAATGCTGAACTCGAAGTACCAAAGCCGAAGAAGAGTGGGATGATGAAGACGAAAGAATGATGCTCGGATGGAAAGGCCATCAACATCATTACTAGGCTGTGTCGATATAAGCACGTACCAGATTATCAACCGAACACGGAAAGGAGATGTGGGAAGCCATCCTTGAATATCTTGAAGGTGATGGTGAGACAAAGAATAACAAATTATATACGCATCCGAAGTTTGACTCCTTCAAAAGGATCCCAAAGAGTCTCTACGAAGTGCCTATGACAGATTCTATGAGGTAGTCAACTCTTGCTATTCCTTAGGAAAGAAGTATGAAAAGAAAGAAATAAACATGAGATTTCTAAATGCACTAGGCGGTTTATGGCATGTTAAAATTCTGCCATGAAAGAGTCAAAAGATTTAAACAAACCGACTCTTAGAAACCTTTATGCTAGTCTTTCGGTTTATGAGCTTGAGATCCAACAAGCTCAAGAAATGGAAAAGAGTTTTAAAAACTTGTCCTTACCACCATGTCTCTTGAACCTTCTGTTCAAAACGATGAAACACCTTCTACATCCGGTGAAGATGATGATATTCTTTCGACGAAGCCTTTGCTATGTTTGTAAAGAAATATCAACGTTTCAAAAGGTTTAATAAATCATCATCACATAGGCGGTCTTCTCACAAGCTGTTCCTTATAAAACAAGCGCTCAACCGAAAAGTTCTGCTCCTTATAAATCAGAGACCACCAAAAGGACAATGAGCTAGTTTGTTTTAATTGTAGAAACAGGCCACTTTGCGTCTCAATGTCCTAAGCCAAAGTATGAATTTTATAAGAAACGTCCCGAGTCTAAATTTCAAAAACAAAAAGGGATGGTGGTGAAGACATTGATGAAAGCAACCTACCTACTTGGTGTGACAACGACAACGATGAGGATGACTCTGTGATTTTCTTTGAAGAAGCCAACATATGCCTTATGGCCAGGGAGTCACCACATGATTCGGTGAGGTCACTACCATTTCAACAAAATGACATGATGATGATGATGAGTTCAATGACCCATCAAAGGGAGAGCTCATCAAAGCAAACAAGGATATCTTTGGAAGAATTTTCAAAATTCAAAGTTGCCTATGTAAAACTTGCCAAGAAGCATGAACTAGTTGTCTCGAGAAATCAACCTTGATGTCTAAGATCAAAGATCTTGATAGACAAGTGAAAGTATCAAATTGCAAAAGAGAACAAAACTTTGGTGAAAAAGTGGACTTCCTACTTGAACACATCAAGAAGATAAATTGAAAAGATGACCTTCAAAAGGTTGTCAATACTTGGAATAACTCTAAAGGAAACTTTGATACCATTCTCTCAAACCAAAAAACTTTAGATGACAAAGCGGTATCGGTTTCCAAAGTGAGTTCAATGTAGGTAGTCCTTCTAGTTCTCAAAAGATGAGACATCGAAGTAATTCTTGAAGAATCGGTGAAGAAGTTTCTTATGACCAGCGAGTCTCCCAAAGGCAAGGACTTGGCTTTAACAAAGTTCCTTTTGTTTATCCCAAGAACACAAAGACAAGTCAAAAGAAAGCAATCGCCGATAATGACTCGCTAATAGGAGTCGAGCAAGCTGAAACTGCCATTAGTCACCCTAAGGAAACGGGGATGACTAATAGCAAGTCTAGGAATTCTCGGCTCAAACCTATTAAATTTGTCAAAGGCAAGGCTGCTGATCTCAACATTGCCTATAAAAGGGCAAAAGAAGTGAATTTGCTAGATAAAAGCTTAAAGGACATGTGCTGTAAATACAAAATCTTTTGATAAGAGGTCTACCTATGGTAAACCTAACATCAACAAGAAAAGGCATTATCGGCCCTAAGTCCTATAGGCCAATTATCATGAAAGGTCATTCAAAGCTGGCGATAATAGGAAGCCTCGAAATCATTACTCATGTTGAAGGATTTCACAAATGCTCTTTCGCAAATGCCATGGTCATGAGATTCATGAATGCCTTCGAGATTCACACCTAAATCTAGAGGATTTACTCCTCCAAAGGTTAAACAGTGTGGATCCCAAAGGTTGCTAACCTTGAGGACCCAAAAATAAAAGGGGACCATATTCTTAAATGTCTATATTTCGGGAATGCTTTATGGTGTCAATGAAGAAGAGAAAGATCTATGGTATCTAGACAGTGGATGCTCAAAACATATGACTGGTGATCCAAATCTTCTCTCAAGCATTGTTGAAGCAAAGGGTCCCTCGGTCATATTTGGAGACAACTCAAAGGGAAGACCATTGGTTATGGAAGTATAATCGGAGGCAATCTTTCTATCAACAAAGTCTCTCTAGTTGAAGGTTTAAAGCACAATCTGCGAGCATATCACAATTACGTGATAAAGGTCTAACTGTCGAGTTTTCCTCTAGTCAATGTCTCATAAAGGACAATGAGACATGTTCAACTATCTGACGAGGATTGAGAAAGGGAATGTCTATCTTTGTTGACCTAAATCTTTGTTGGAAGAAAATCAAATCTATGCTTGGTTGCTAGGTCATCATCGACAACGGTGGTTGTGGCACAAAAGGCTTAGTCATCTAAATTTCAAATACTGGAGAAGCTATCAAAAGACAATCTAGTTGTTGGTTTGCCTAAGATATCACTGAATCACGCTCTCGCGAGCATGTCAACTAGGCAAACTACACAAATCTTCTTTCAAAAGCAAGCCTTGCCTATCAACAACTGCCTCTACTCTTGCACATGGATTTGTTTGGACTGTAACTACTACAAGTCTTGGTGGCAAGTATACTCTTGTGGTAGTTGATGATTACTCAAGATTCACTTGGGTAGAGATGATGTCCTCCAAAGATGAAGCATATGACATCATTCTTGAACTTTGAGAAGACTACAAACTCGAAGCTGGATGATATCTCGATGTCGGATCGGACAATGGAGCGAGTTCAAAAACAATGGTGTTGCCAAATATTGTGATGACCATGGAATTGGTCACAACTTCTCTGCAGTTGGCACACCTCAACAAAATGGAGTTCTTTGAAAGGAAAAACGAACTCTCATTGAAGCGGGAAAGACAATGATTCTTGAAGCCAAACGCCTATGTATTTCGGGCGGAAGCTGTGAACACTTGCTGCTTCACACAAAACAGTCCATCATAAACAAATTTCATAACAAAACTCCATATGAAATATGGAGAGCGACTCCCAACATTGGATTCTTTAAAATATTTGGTTGTAAATGCTATGTTCTTTACAATGGTAGAGAACATAGAGGTAAATTTGAATCCAAAAGTGATGAAGGAATTTTAAGGATATGCCAAGTTTTCAAAAGCATACTGAGTTTACAATAAAACTTCACTTAAAGTTGTTGAATCTACATGTTTCTTTTGATGAATTTGATTTCATTGGGCCACATTTGGCTCCTAAGGTTACTAATGATTGATGAATATGAGGCAGTGCTGAACACCAAGTCCCAGATCCTCCTTCTTCACAAGAGCTTCCAAGAGTCAACCTATTAGAATCCTCAAACGAACCAACAAATGAACACTCTGAAAACCCTGAATCCACTTTGCCTTCCACACCAGAAGTCATACAACCTACCTTGGAATTAACCTACCCTTTAGAAAATCAAGCTTCAGTCACTTCTACTTCTCAAGAATCCAACTCTGCGATGCAATAAGACAAATTCAACTGCGAAGTTAGGGAAGTAAAAGATCATCCTATCACTCAAATCATTGGAGATCTTAATGTTGGCGTTCAAACTAGACAAGCTTCAGGAATGAATGCATGTATTCTACGCATTTGTATCTAACATCGAACCCAAAAGATTGATGAAGCTCGGAAGATCCAAGCTGGGTAGAAGCTATGCAAGAAGAGCTAAACCAATTTGACAGATGCCAAGTCTGGTCACTGGTCCCTAGGCCCAAAGAACAAACAGTTATTGGCACAAAGTGGGTTTTCAGAAACAAAATGGATGAAAACGGCAATATTACAAGAAACAAGGCAAGGCGGTAGCCCAAGGATATAGACGGAGGAGGGTATTGACTATGATGAGACATTTGCTCTGTTGCAAGATTAGAAGCTATCGATTATTCTTGGCCTATGCCTCTTTCAAAGACTTCAAAGTTTATCAAATGGATGTAAAGAGTGCTTTTCTGAATGGAGAACTTCAAGAAGAAGTCTATGTAGAGCAACCTGGATTCATAAACTGCTCAAGAAGAGAAGATGTCTACAAGTGAGGAAAGCCCTTTATGGACTTAAACAAGCTCCAAGAGCTGGTATGAGACCCTTTCAAAGTTCTTGACATCTCAAGGCTTTGTAAGAGGTCAAATTGACACCACTCTTTTCATTATGAAACATAAAGGTCATTCCTTACTTGTTCAAATTTATGTTGATGATATTATCTTTGGTTCCACTAATGAAAATCTTTGCAAAAGGTTTGAAAAGCTTATGCGAGTAAATTTGAGATGAGCATGATGGGAGAGCTCAACTTTTTCCTTGGTCTTCAAATTCAACAAAGTTCAAATGGTATCTTCATCAATCAAGCCAAATATGCAAAGGATGTTATCAAGAAATTTGGTCTTGAAAATGCAAACGGCTTCAAGACTCCTATGGCTACTAACCGCCATCTTGACAAAGATGAGAAGGGCAAGAAAGTGGACATGACTCTCTGAGAGGCATGATTGGTTCACTTTTATACTTAGCGCTAGTAGGCACGATATCATGTTCTTTGTTTGTGTTTGTGCTAGATTTCAAGCTGATCCAAAGGAGTCTCACCTACAAGTCAAAGAATCATCGGATATCGATAGATACTCCCAATTTGGGAATCGGTATCCTAGAGATTCATCTTTTAATCTTATAGGCTATTCGATCTGATTTTGCTGCATGTAAAGTTGACAGAAAAGCACAAGTGGGACTTGTCAATTCTTAGAAATAGACTTGTCTCATGGGCAGAAGAAGCAAACCTCTGTCTCAACTTCAACAACTGAAGCAGAATACATAGCTGCTGGTAGGCTGCTCACAAGCTGTGGATCAAACAAGAACTTGTTGACTATGAGATTACGACTGCTAATTGTCCGATAATGTGTGACAACACGTCAGCAATCTCAGTATCTCAAAATCCTGTCATGCACTCCAAGACAAAGCACATTGATGTGAGATATCACTTTCTTAAAGACCATGTTGAAAAAGGTAACATCAGCATGCAATATGTGCCTACAGAGAATCGGTAGCGACATCTTCACAAAACCACTTGATTCAACCAGGTTTGCATATTTAAGAGGAGAGCTTGGTATGCTTGACCTCAATCCTTAACCTTTCGACTAACTATTTAAATCATTTTACAAAATTGTCTAAATGATCCAAATTGAAACTCTGCCGAGAAATTGGACAATCTGAGTAAGTCCTTACATGTCCAAGTCGGCAGTCTTTATAGAAAATAGGCAGACCTAAGCGCGTCGTGCAATCAGTCATTCATCAGGTCATAAATGCGGACTTCAAAAATTATCAAATACCATTTATTAACTTGTCAGAAGTACAAAAAGACGAATGATACTGATTTCTTCACATTTTTCAAAACCGCCATTTGCTAGTTTTCAAAACCTCTCGACTTCCAATCGCAATCTTCCCAAATCTTCTCAAAACTTGAATTTCTCTTGTTCTCGGCGAAATCATCAATGGTAATGATTTCTACACCTTCTAATTCATTTAAATCAAGTTTTATGATTTGCATTAACCTAATTTGTGCTATTTCGAACTATACATCATTGATGAAGCGCAAAATCTTGAAATTGATGTTTGAATCTTGTTTATGTAGCATAAAATTGTGACTTGGATTTCTTTGATATTATGTCTTGACTTACACAATCCCGTTTACTTAAAAATGACAAAATAGGTAGATATTTTGAAACCCAGTTCATGAACTGTTCTTGTCATTTGTCATCATACGCACATGTTTTGGGTTTTAATCGAATTACTGTTTGTGTTAATATCGGTGATCACTCACATCCGTATTTAATCATACCTTCTTATATCTATGTCTTTGTTCTCATATCCACCAACCGTATAGGCAAGGACTAAATCTTCCAAGGCTACCGACACAACGTCATCCTCTCGCTCGCCATCTAGGGCTAAACAGTGAAAATCTTCCACGAGAATCCTTCCTGGTCAAGTTATCATCCTGGGATGACAATCGACCGAGATTCCATTATCGACATCCGCTGGTGATGCCCGCTTAAGGATTTAACTGAATGTGGGCTTCTTCCCTTGTTCCAACTTCATGATACCCACTACAAACAATGCTTTAGCCGAGGAATTTTACACAAGGATGATCCCGCCTCCTCCTCCACCAATACCAATGAACCGGTCAACCTAAGCTACATCAAAGGTTACATCGAGGCCATTACATCGATTGACCTATAAGGATATTGGGGCAATCCTTGAACCGCCTATTGAAGGCAAACTAGACTTAACCGATTTGAATCAACGCTTGCTTGGGAAATGATGCGAGGATCGCTCAACCTGAAAGGTTTTACGAGATGTCCAGAATCTCTTCCCTGAAAATGCTTATCACATCATCATCGATCGATAAGAGCATTCTCTTCAAGAATGGGGCAAGAGACATTTTTACATCTCAACAACTTCGTGGACCAAAGCGTGATTCTTGAAAGCGGCTTAAGCGGGCAAAAATCGTCTTCTCTATGCTATCTCAAAGTGTTCGACGTCCAATCCAACCCCTCCATGCGACGACCTTTCGTAAGGGTCATCAATATCATTCTTCGCAGATTTGAAGAGATCGATGATAAAGTTATCACCTGACGACCTCATCAAGGTGTCTAACACCTACGTTTCACCGTCAACAACGTTACCCGCTAGGGATGATATGGCCAAACGAACAATAGTCGTTCTTGCCGCTTCTTCCACTAGTGGCACTTCTACCCAAGCCGGTAAGCGAAAAGTCACATGTTTCAACCGAGCCACCGCCGAGGAGGAGCCTAAACCTATAGGGCTGAACTTCCGAGAACTTTGATCTCAGAAACTTGATCATGATCCCTATGAACCTTCGAGCCTCCTTCCAAAAGGCCAAACATTCCTCCACTCTCACTCCGTCTCAAGAAAAACCGCAAATCTGCACTAGATCCGAGGTTGAAAAGGATACCTCTAATTTCAAACCCGCAGATCTATCCAAACCCAAACCTAAACAAACCCTCCTACCCACGTACGAATCCTTTGGCCTTCCTAAAGCCTCATCCTATCTCTATCCCTACTCCTTTTCTCATTGGTCGTCTACGGCCTCGATCCCTCTCATCCTTCCATATTATCCATCCCTTCGTCGACCTACCCTAGCCAATCCCATCCCTCCACCACCATATTTCCCTATCCTCCTCCAGCCCTTCTCCAACATCCTCCACAATCCCGAGTCTTCCACCAGCCCTCCTTCCCCTCAGAGTCCATCATCTTCCAACAAGCCATCCCGACTCTTGATACATATCCTGCCGAAGTGTGCATAAATTTTTGAAAGACTTGGAGGTCATCTCTTGACGACCAAGGCCCTGCAGCCTCTCGCGATCAGTCTCACATCACCCATGTCAGCCGATCGCATGACTCAAGTAATGGAAATTTCAAAGGTGCCAAGGCCGCCTTTGATGCCCGCTGCGCTCTATCTCTCGCCACCAATCTGCCTAGCTAGCCGGATCTCCGCCTCTTCCTCCACGACCTCGCAATCTTCAAAACAAATTGGGACAACCTCGCCACAAAAATGATGCGGATCGTCGACATGGTTGAAGGCGGCTACAAGCTTGTGCTTCACTCCCAACGCCGGGCAAATCGCTCTTCACTCCGCGGGCGACGCGCAATCTTACCTCCAAGCACTTGGCCTTCTATCGCAAGGAGCACATCACTACTTCGAACCGTCTTGCTCTCATTGATACCTCGCTTGCGTCCATGAAGGAGGAGATGGCTAGACTCAACAATGATCACGGACTAGGCTCATTGAGCATAATGCACTACTCAAACGAGAAAACAGCGATCGTCCTCTGCATTACACAAAAGAAGAATTAGCCGAGGTCAAACAGAAAAACATCGATCTCTCCTACGAATTGGCCGACGCAAAGATGAATTAGCGAAGCCAAAGAAGAAATTGCAAAACTAAAGGTCAGCTGACTCTAGATGGACATCAAGAGGCTATGAGCAATCTTCATCAGGCAAAGGCAAAGGTCGTGCATCATCTAGGTCATCCTCTCGAACCGGCCGATAAATTTTTGGTATAATCTTTTGCAAAAACTTTGTAATTAAACTCCGTGTTTAATTCACAATGTTTATATTTTAAAATTTTCATGCTTTTTATGAGGCTTATTATGTGAATGCATGAAAATTAAACCACTGGTTTAAAGACATGTCCTATATTGCCTATTCTGCATGTTTTTAAATTCAGTCTAATTACAAGTGTCTGATGCTTAATTTCCTATTCGTAAACACTTTGTAATTCTTGAATACAATGACTTTGTATGTAAGTTCATCTAGGGCATGCTTATTTAATATATCAATCTTTCAAGCATGTTATTACTAGACTTGAACTTGGTCGGTGATATTGTATTCGTAGGGTCATGGACTCAAGCAAATAGGAGGAGATTGTTGTATTTTAGCTTAGATTTGCTTGAATCCATAACCTAAAAGTCTAAGACAAGGTGACTAATGGGCCTGCGTGTCTGTTAGTGTGGCAACTTGTACTTAGGCATAGCTTGAACAGCTTAGAGTTGCTAATTGTATAAGTCTTGAAGAAGATAGCCTATAGGACATCGGACGTCCTCTGCACAAATAGGCAAAATTTGATCCAGCAGTCTTACTTTGATATCGGACAAGCTCGTACAAGCCAAGCTTTATCGCAATGTTGAAGAACTCCAAGAACGTCCGATAGTCATCTGTGAAGATATGTCCTAACTCAAAGATCTCATTAATTGTGATACAACGTTAACTGCAAAACGCATTCAATGAAGCTTTCCATTCTTGGCATACAACTCGAAAAGGACATTACGCAAGCACGTCTACCTATTTTTGGCAAAATGTCGAGACACGGACGTAACTTGCGAACCGCCTATCGAGCTCAACAACACCATTAGAGCATTAAATGCTCTTGAATTCAAATTGAGCAACTCATGAAGATCTCCAACGGCTCCAAGGTCCCTCCGCATATAAAAGGAGACTTCATGGCAGCATTTATCACTTCCTTCAACCACTCCAACTCTTGAATCTCCATAGTCTTCAAGTTCTTAAAAGCTTAAACGTCTATCTGTATACATTCATTGAAGAGCTTCACACTTAGACGTCTAGTCCATTAAAGCTCTTCATTGATTGCAACACTTAGCTTTTCATAGCTCACGAGAATTGTATCTTATTGATCTCAATTCTCCCACACAAACACTTGGTCAACAAAATTTTTGTACACAATCCATTAGAGATTTAGTTTGTAAAATATCTAGTGGATAAACTTAGTACACGATTTTCAAATCCAAAGTTGACCACTTTGGTTGTGGACGTAGCACTTATTCATAAGTGTGAACCATATTAAATACTCTGTCTACTCGTGTGTGATTGTGAATTATTTGTGTTGCTTAAATTTCCGATTTTCAAAGCTGGCTAGCGATCTTATCTGTGAAGATCAGCCATTTCAACTTGTCCTATACTTCACAAGACTTCCTGCAAAATTTTTCTAACTTAAGTGAAGTAAGAACTTTTGAATCAAATTTCAAAAATTGAACATAGGCTATTCAACCCCCTTCTAGCCTATATTGAGCAACCGTGGACCTAACAACGGGCTTGTCGGACAGAGGCATGAAAAAGCTTGGTATTACCCTGACCTTCCTTTAACTAAGAAATTCGAGATTTCTGAGCCCAGAAGGCTTCTTCTCGACGAAGCATAGTTCTATGATTGGCTTGAGAAGCAAGCAAAGTAGTACGATTTGAGTCAGAAGGATTTAATTCAAATAGCAGCTCCTTCTCAAGAACATCCTCCTCTGCAGCTTTTAAAGTAGAAAAGATATTGCCAAAAGTTTCCTTGTTCCGTTTTTAAGAGCCTCTTTAACATTACGAAGCTTGCAAGAAAAAGCAATCATAGGACGGCCGGATACGAAATATTCCAAGCCGATTTGACAACCTCCAAGAAAGTAGCATGACTAGTCCATACATTAAGAAATCTGAAGGAAGCCCCATAATTAGAAGTAGACCAACCATAAGAGAGAAGCAAGGGAGAATGATCAGAGCAAGTGCGGGGAAGATGGAGAACCGTGGAAGAAGCAAATTTGTCAAGCCAACTCGGATTACCTAAAAATCTGTCAATGCGCTGATGAATAGTGCGAGAACCTTCTCTCTTATTCCACCAAGTATAATCAGAACCAGAATATCCCAAATCGATCAAACCTGAAGCTGCCAGACATGCATGAAAATCCAAGGCACCATTGCGATCCCAACCATTACCTCCAGATTTTTCCGACGGATGAAGAATGATGTTAAAATCACCACCAACTAACCAGGGACTATCCCGAATCTGGATTCCTAGATCAATTAAATCAGCCCAAAGTAACCGGCGATCTTCCAAGTCACATTTAGCATAGACACTCGTAACATAAGAGTGGAACGGCCAAAGTAATCTTTGCACTGGATAGTAACTTGTTGAGAGGAACTGTGAATAACGACATGTGTAAGTGCTTTAAGAAAACCCACACTGAGCCGTTAGAATTCTTAAAACAAAACTTAAACTTGAGACGACGGGTAATAAAGTCTATTCATTTGGATCAATCATAGGTTCAAAAATAGAGATAATAGAGATATTATGAGTTTTGATGAGATATTTTAACCTGGCAATTGAGGGGTCATTACCTATCCCTCGAATGTTCCAAAAAAGGGCTTTAAGCTCCATGTAAATCAGATGGGAGAGACGAAGCGGAGAGTTTAGCCCTTTGGAGCCGAGTGAGGCGATCAGTTGTAGGGATCCTTTTATTGTCTTTCACCATGAGATTTAGAGCATCCAAATCATGATAATCAGGATCTTGTTCGTCCACAGTATCCAAGATGGAATAACGATTTGAGGAGAAAGGCTGCTCATTATTATTAACAGAAACTTCCTGCTGTAATTCATCCTCTAAATGCACTTCAACTAAATTTTCTGTCCGGTTGTCAACTGCAAAGTTTTTTCGTTGAATTTCTTCTAGACTACATTGCACCTCCTCAATAAGAGTATGAACTTCAGCTATAAAGGAAGGATCTGAAGCTGTTTGAAGGGCAGAAGGGTCTTGCATCTGTGGGATATTGTCCGAAGAATATGTCTGCTTAATCGAAGCAGTCTGCTTAATCGAAGGATGAGCAACAGAATCAGCCATATCAGCCATGATAATAGAGACGTTTGGATCAGGTTGCTGGACCATGTTTGGTTCGGTTCTTTGGGCGTGTGCGCATCGAATGAGCATCGGTTGCTTAGCGGTGTGCGCCGGTTCTTGGCCAGTGAGTGAGTAGTTTATTTCTTCCACATGTTGGGGTTTGTCATTCAGAATAGTTTCTACATTAGTGGGGCTTGGGGTTGAGTCAATGATGATTTCTTTGCCTTTGTCATTCTTTTTTGGGGTCCATCTTGTTGAGGCCTTTGCTTGAGAGTGATGGTGGAGAGACGGGTTTGAGACATTGAGAGAGGCTTTTTGGTTAGTAGTAGTGGAAGGGTTTGAAGTAGCAGCAGCCATAGAGTTTTTAATTTTCTGAATTCTTCCGAGTGACCACGCCTATTACAATGCGAACAATATCGCATGAGATTTTCCGCTTCTAGAGATTGCCAAAATCCCTTTGAACCACACTCTAGCCAAATCCGCTTAGGAACCGGCTTAAGAAGGTCAACTTCTACACAAATACGGTTTGATGAATCAAACGATGATTCATGATAAAAATGAGTTACTAAAAGGATTTCAATCACGGTTTGATGCTTAGATTAAAAAGGATCTTTGATTTACACTGTGACACATGGAATGATGATCTATGTTCTTATATATAAAAAATTTTCATTGTTTATCTCAATTCAACTTCTATGACATTAGACTGAACTTTATTTGAGTTTTAATTGAGAAAATATCATTCCATATGAATACATTGCCTATGATAATTTTAGAATATACTTGTTTGCCAAGACATTGGTTCAAAGGAGTTTTTCCATCCTACGAGAACCTCCTAGTTTGTGCATTGTATGAATGTGTCACACAATGTGGTTATATGGTTAGCCACATTCTTCTTGCTGTATAATTATCTTTTAATATTTATTTCTTTTCATTTTTTTTAGGCATATTTTTTTCTAAGTTTGCATTGCACAACTGTTATACCTCAATGTTTTATTAATTCTATCACAAAAGAAACTCTTTTTCTCTACATATGAATTGATTTTTCTGTAAAGCAAATATTACTTCTTAATGTTCCCTACAAAAGTTTAATCTCGGTTGGTGATAATGGAGCCCTTTGAGGGAAAAACTACCTTTAGTTATTTGATGAAAGTTATTCACATGGGTAAAAATCCACCATTGACCTTGATTACTTTCATTAGTAAGGATCTTGTGAAAAAGACTATCTATAACAAAGAGTGAAATCTACCCACTGAATAAATCCTAGTTATTTGATGAAAACTATTCACATGGATAAAAATTCACCATTGACCTTGGTTACTTTTATTGGCAATGATCCTGTAAAAAACAATGGCAATGATCCTGTAAAAAACAACTATCTAAAATGACTTTATATTGAAATACATTGATACTCATAGATATGACTTTTCATTTAGTACTCTCATTATAAAATGACTTTTTAGGAACATATTTTCAATTCATTGTGTTTCGCAAAATGTAGTCTAAAATGTGGTAACATTGATGAATTCATTGGAAGAAAACGGTCCATTCTCACTTGAATGTTTTTTGTTATACACTTTCATATCCTTTTTAGGCATGATTTAGGACATGTATACTTGGTTAATCGTGTCTCTCTATTAAAAGTCGAATCTATGTACTAATTTGGTTTGAGAAATAATCTATTTAATTTAAAAAAAAATTGATGTCTAACTAATTTGGGTTGTTTTGGAATACATTTTAAAATTTGATATATGACTTCATGTTAAATTCCTTTATTTTTGTGGTGTTTCGAAGTGTTTCTCTTTGTATCCAAATTGGTTTAGGATACTAACTGTTTGAAACCTATTAACTCAAATTTGTTATTTTAAAAATTCTTCATTCATTATTTCTTCAAATCCTTTTATGATTCTATCTTCTATCTTCCATAAAATTGACTTACTTTTCATAATCCTTTCACAATTTTATTTAATCTTCCCTATATATGTTTGACCGTTGATCATAAATCTTATTCTAAAACGACTAGTTTTGTGGCTATTACACATGTTTTATCTTCCTTGATTACTCACGCTAATCCTTCTTGCTAAGTATTGTATTTAAGTTATCTCAACTCCGACCTTTACTCCTTCTCGTTCTGTTCATCCGGATGTCGCTCCGGATGTGGCTACATTAGAGACCACATCCGGCTATCTCGAATTCGGTTCCTCATTTTTTCCACATAATTTATGCTAAACACGTATCACCGGTATTTATCGGCAACTTGTTAACCATATCTCTTCACATACTATATTTCATGGTTTGCTTCCTCTCTTTGATTGATTCATGATTTAGGGAGTTTGTTTTTATTACTTGTTTGTTACATTAACATGCTCGTTGATATGTTTTAGGGGGAGAATTTCAAGTAGAAATGCTGATTGTTTTTACAATTATTGATGGTTTTGATCTACATTGATAATCTTCTTGATTGTTTTTGTTTTAAACCATTTTTATCCTGATGCTATAACATTAGAATTGTATACGTCTTTCAATTGTTGTTTTGGTTGTCTTTTATTAAAGCTTTGCTTTTTCCTGGCCAAAACAAAGGGGTTGAAGTTTTCTAATTTAGGTGAGTTGTTAGTTTTCTTTGTGGATATTGTTTTAGCTTTAAAACTTTAAGTAGTTTGATATGAATGTTGAATGTTAAAATATGCATATGTTTATTTAGGGGGAGTTTTTGTTTAAATTAGTTTTATATCGATTTTAAACAAAGAAGGAGTAGTTCTGTTTTTAAAACGAAATTACATTTGGTTTTTGAATTTAGGGGAGTTGGTTCTTTTTATGAAGTTTTTATTATGCTTAAACTATTTTTTTTGCTTTTGTCCAGAAAAGTAAAAAGGGGGAGATTGTTGGAGATTGATTTATTGAGATTATAATATTTGAATTATTTTAAATTAATTAATTAATTGGTTTTGCCTTGGTTTTACTAATTGTTAATTATTTATTCATGTGTTTTAATCCTATTGAAGAAAGGATAGTTTTGAGAGATTATACTATTTTAGTATTTATGAAATTGTGTAGGAATTAATTATTTATGGAAATGACTATTTTGGAAGATTAAAGTTATTAGGGTTTTATGAATTGTTTAAATTCTAGGGTTTCTTGTTGTTGTTGTAAACTTTATTAAGTCGTCTTTGCCTTGTGAATATCACGGCTGACCTAGTTGTATAATAAGTAGGAATCTGATAAGTCTTTATTTTAGGTATTGAGTCCTATTTTATTTTACTAACCTATTAACTTTTTTATAGTAAGTTGTTTTCCTTTTCCTACAAGGTTTCTAGGACATACTCGAAGACTATATATACTAGAGGACTCAGCCTTGAAGACCCAGAGCATAAAGAGAGAATACACAGATTGGTTTAGAAAGAGTTTTGGAAAGCTGCTGCTGCGTTTTTACGAATGAAGTATTCAATGTGCCTTCATTGGAGGATTTATTCATAGTGTTTTCCAGCGCACTCTTTTTATTTTTCACCCATCTTCTGTTTAATAAAGCATATTGATATATCTTTCTTATTTTTTGGTAAGCTATTATACAATGTATATATCTGCTACATGTAGAGCTTTTCATTTGATTTTTACTAGTTAGTAGGTTTTCATATTTGTATTAAACTACAAAGTTTTGCCTAGTGAAAGTTTTTGTCATATTAGCACAAATCAACAAGTTGTTTGCTTGTTGATTAAAATTTACTCCTCTGTATTCAATCTCGTACTTTTTCCCAATACTTATTTTTTTACTTATTTCGTATATATATATATATATATATATATATATCAATGTGTCATCTAATGTGTTCACTGCATTGATTACATTGATGTTTTAATTTTTACAAGTATTATTTTTATTTTATCTACTATTTTATTTGGGTTACCCTAACTGCAATTCCTTTCAACTAGGGTAAATGCAAGGGTTTGCCTTGCAAAGGCACTCCAGTGTGATAGTAAATGTATAGCTCAAGACTCAATCCAAGTGTGCGTACCTTGGCTTGGAATTGGTCCAAAGCTTATATAGGGGGCATCATTAACTACTTGTTATAATGGTAGTAGTGGTGGTATAACCGCCGCGTAGTAGGCATAACTCCGGTGTGGTTGGCGTAATCGTCGGGCACGTCGGCCAACGACGCTCTACCACGTGGCCACGTCTCCGAACACTGCGGAGTGGACGGGAGGCGAGGCTGCTCGTGTCCGCCCCGGGGAGTCATGCTCGTTGGTCTCTTGGAGGGCTTTCATGGCTCCTCGAGGCTATGTCCGCTCATACTATGGTGGGCCTTGACTCGTCGTGGTTTGGGCCTAGACCCAAGGTGCATCTCCGGGCTTGGATTTTCAAATAGAAAAAGCAAAACTACGTTGTTTGTTGATATGTTAAGAATTAAAAGGTAATTTGAAAATAAGAAATATGTTACTCAACTTTAAATGACAAGTAATTAATTGAGGGGTAGTTTTATCCAAATATACATTAATTTAAAGTTACAATTAGTAATGTAGTGGATAAACAAAAATTGTAGTAGAAATAGTCTCTCTCTAAATATTTTTGTAAAACAATAAAACTATTTTTTTTTTTGGAACAAATCAATAAGAAAAAGAACTGCTTCCTTCATCCCTAAATTATTGTTCTCCTTTTCTTTTTATCCGTCCCTAAATAATTGTCTTGTTGAAAACTTTCTTTTTTAGAACATCACTTTTATTATTTTACTCTTACTTTTTTTTCTTACTTTAATTGTGGGCCACATGTATATAAACATTAAAAAAACAGCATACTATACCAATATTTGTAATTAAATTAATTATTTTTAATCTATAAATTAAATTAAATAAGATAATAATTTATGGACAGAGGGAGTATATTTTGGAACGGTGAGTGTAATTATTAGGATATCAAGTTGAGTGATTGTTGTAACTTATTGAAGCTAAATTATATGATGTCGTGTCGGGTGCCTCACTCAATAGTCAATTGAAAAAGTGAAGAACTGGTAACTTTCCAACCTCTCGAAGATAGAGGTTCTGTTTGTTTCAAAAAAAAATAAATTTTAAAAAAATAATTTTTTTGAAAATAGTTTCTGAAAAATAAAAATATTTTATTTTTAGATGTTTGGTAAATCTTTTAAAAATATGATGGAAAACATTTTGGGTGTTTGGCAAACACAAATTTTTTTTAAAATACATCATAAATACATATAAAAGGTTATATTTCATTCGTTCTAAAATTAGTATCCCTTATTGAATATATACTTATTTTTTAAAAGTTTTTTTATTTTAAATAATTTCCTTAGTGATCCCCAATTATCACTAGTGGTATCAAATTAATGAGGGTTCATCTACTTCTTAATCTCACAAATAACAATAATATAATTGATAATTGACTTGAAAACACGTTTCAAAAACAAAAGAAAAAGAAAAAAAAGAGATAATTGTTGTGGGACGTCCCAGAATAAAATAATGGACACTTATTTTAGGACGAATGAAGTATTTATTAAAATTGAGTAGTGCAAAGATGATATTAGGTTCTAATTCCAGCCCCAAATTAAAAATTCTATGATCTCAAACATTATACCAAAAGCTTCATGTACTCTTCAACTAAATATTTTATTCCTTGTAATACTATTTTTAAAAATTAAAGTATTAAAAAATAATTTATATTTTTAAATCAACTCACTAAAGAATTTCAAACATGATATATATATATATATATATATATATATATATATATAACGTTTTCCCATTATCTTAGTATTTCTAATTAAAATATCAAATTAAAATATTTTTGGAATTCAACTCCTTGAATCTGTAATATTATTGTTATTTTCTTGTCTCAAAATAAATATTTACTTTTATTTGTGATCGTGAATAAATGTGAACATTTATTTTGGGATGAACATGAATATATTTTTCAATGTTATAAAAGTCCATAAATTTTAACAATATAAACAAAATGTTCTATAAATAAAACTTTGTTCATAGAATCACTTCAAAATATTACGGTAAAATATAGTGATTATTTTTCTTGAAAGAAAAGTTAGAAATAAATATAGCAAATCCAAATGTGCAAAGGTGATATTAGGAGAAAATAAGAATGAACAAATTTTGAAAAATGACTTACCGAAATTGAATCCGTAAGTCATTTTTCAAAAAAAGACTTTATTTTTCATTGACTTGTAAAAGATCTTATATTGACTACATTTTTCAAATGTTACCAAACATCACAAAATAAGAAAAATATTTTCTAAAAGTTATTTTCGAGACACAAACAGAGCCTTAGAATTCTTTTTCATATTCCAACGTTGGGATTTTAGCAGTAGAAAAACCAACTTTTGAGAAGTTGATATAAGCTATTATATATTGTCTTGGCTTTTTCAACTTTTTCGGAAAGCTTCGCAATATAAAATTGGCCTTCAAAAACGTAAATCAAAACACAAAAGTTGGAAATATATAGAGAGGTGTTAAACGCAGTCCCCATAAAATTACTAATATGTTATTGAATGTGTATATTTTTAACATATTTTATGTTAAATTTAATTTTATTTTAAAAAAGTACATGCGCCAAAACTAGACGCATGTTCGAGCACGAATTAGGCACATGTGCCATGTTTGACGCATGTCCAAGCACGACTTAGGCGCATGTGCCATGTTTTTGCAAAAAATTGTTTGAAAAACAAATAGCAATGTCAACAAAACAGACACGAGTCCACCGATCCGCACTCGCACGCGTGAGAGATAGCTTTTATACTATACAAACTTACTCTTATGAGAAAGGAATTTATACATAAATTAGTCTTGTCTTTGTTTTCTTTTTAATGTGGGACAAACCTACTAATCCAATTTAAACCCACTTACTTTAGGTATTAATATATCCATCATTCAAATATCATTTTGGACGAATAAATATATGATTTTGATGTTTCCACGGAGTAGAGCACATTTTCACAATTATCTTTGTCATTCAACAAACGAACTACTAAGAAATTTAACGCAAAATATGTCGAAAGCATACACATTCGAATCAAATGAAAGTGAAAGTTTTAAGTTGAATATTTTCTACATATAAAAAAGCGAGAGCAAGTTAATAATTTCGCAGGGACTGCATTTAGCGTATAGGGAGCTGCATTATATAAAGCCAACAAACAAAAGAAAAATCTCTACAAAAGCTCCAACAAACACGCTCTAGATTTTTTACTAGCGAGTCATGATATGTACTGAAGAGTGAAAAATATATGCCAATGAAATTAGGATAATAATTTCATTTATTATGTTACAAACAAAAACACAAAAATCCTTTCACTGAAAAACCAACACAATCAACGGGAATGGACTCATAAGAGCGAACAAGCAAAATCAGTGTAAACAGAAGTGTGTACGGTTCTAAATTTTCCAGGTGGACTCCTCATCAAAAGATTATACTCTCCCACCATGGGGTGGTCTCCTCATCAAAAGGTTATACTCTCCCACCATGGGGTGGTCTCATCATCAAAGATTGTACTCTCCAACCCTGGGGGGGACTCATTATCAAAGATTGTACTCTCCCACCCTGGAAAAGAATCGTTACTGATCGAGAAGTCTGTGTTCTCATCGAAAAGTATTTTCTTCATGCCACTGAAGTCCAAATCAATCAAGCTTCCACCTGTAAACATAGCACATCAACTTTATTCAGCCTTCGTCCCAAGTATTTCGGTTGGGTAAAACATAGTATTACATTTGTACTAAAAATCATATAAGTCTCCGGTAGAATAAATTGCAAGTAAAGAACTACCTTCGTGAGCATTAGGTGTACAGGTGTTCCCTTCGCTTGACCCTTCCATGGGGTATGGTTCGTTGACAGATTCAACTGAAAAGTTGTAGACTGATGAGCTCATGTTATCCTTTGTAGATACTGTGTCCGCTTTGGAGTCACAACTATGATTGCCTATCACAAGTACAAGTTGTACATGAGTACCAAATTAGGCAATGCCTCAGAAGGATGAACATATTTCATGTATGGAACTACCTTGGTTAACACCATGATGCTGATGCATAGCTGTACTGGTGCTCGCTTTGCATGACCCTGTCCCAAGAAGACTGGGGAAGGTTGAGGAGCAAACAGCTCGTGGAAAACAGTTGGTTTGCTCAAGGACTCGTTCTCCAAAAGTAGATACATCTACAGGTGGCCACTCGCTGTATCCCGCCTTTCTTGTCGCTGTCCGAAGTGTAGATTTACCTACTGAAAAGGGGAAAAAGAAAATGATAAAAAGCATTCCAAATGCCATACTTCAAGAAAAACGATGTGTTCTCATTTTAAGGTTCTTAGAGCGATCTTACCTCCAAGATTGGCTGCAGCATCTTCAAGTTTCATTTTAAAAAAATATGGTTCAATCACTTCAGGAATGAGCTTATCTAACTTCCATTTACCTTTTTTTCTGCAAGTCGACAAGGTCATACATATTTAGTTAATCAGCGCACGAAAGATTTTTATACTTTATGTCACAATTGCAGCTTACTTTATTGTCAGACAGAGTTGTTATTGTTGGGACAATAACAGCCAAATTTACCGCCTGCAAGGGAACAAAATATGGTAATAAAACAAGCTGAATGATAAACAGCCCAAAAAGATCATGAATTGAAGCAACTTGAAATTACCTTACTAGAGAAGTCACAGTTATGAGATTAGAGTTGAAAATCGAAAAAATAGTAGTAAGACAAACCTCGAATGCTCTGCAAATTTCTCCACACTCATAAGCAAAACTCTGTTTTGCCACCAACATTGCAAGCTCAATAACCCCGACTTGTAAAACAGGCAAATATAGGCAACCCCTAACTCTGCAGTTGACAGCATCGTCAAGTTGCGGATAGAGTTGTTTAGCATAATCCTGCACATTTTCTATACATTGTGCCGATCCCCTAAAGATAGCTCGGCCAGGAAACCCCATCCATTCTGGACTGAGACAATCATTACTCACAACATAGGTACGTTTGATGGAGGCGTCCCTAAATGATCGAAGAAGCCCTTCATTGTTATCACGGAGAGCAAAAGGCAGGCTCGATGCTTGGAGTGAGTACAGTTCCCCAGAAGTCGTTAACAACCAAACCTGAACTAGACAATTTTGATCATTCAAGCTAAGGCTTGAAAGAGCAGCACGTATCCTCAACACAAGAGGATTGTTTGCATCTGTTTAAATTAAAGCAAAAAAGCTAATCAATGAACTCAGTGGTGCTATTGAGCTACATTACTCATTTATTCCTCAAAAAGAAACAGGAAAATCTTAACAGAAAGACTTGGTATTTATTTGAGCAAATTACAGCAACTTTACCATATTTTCTTAATAATTAGCTTTCTTGATCAATTCCTAAAGAGGTATGGAGTATGAGAAATATCCAAACAAAAATCGTCATTCCAAATTCAACATGAATTCAAGATAATTAAAAGAAAAAAGAAAAGAAGTGGGTATATAATACACATAAATCGAGTGAAACCAAGGTAAAATTGCAGAAATTTCCTTACATCTATGATCCGAAGCTGGATCTGCAGGAAGTCGAAGTTTCGATCGTTTTGACGCAGAGCGTATCCGTTCTAAGTAGATTCATTTAAACCCTACGGCGTTGTATAAATGTAGAGAAGAGATGGAGAGCAGAGAAACAGAGCGCATCCGCGGCGACGGTGTTAGAGGCGCCGGAAGGGTACAAAACCAAAAACCCTAGTATTTTTATTTTTTTTTTAAGTTTTTTAGTTATTTTGGTCCAAAACCCAAGACTAATCTCCGACTAAAGTGAGATCGATTTCACCCTCAAATCTTAATTTGAGATCTACATAAAACAATTTAATTGGAAATAAGCCATAAACTTAACTACTAAAACGAATTTTTTTTTTTTTTTAGCTCTCAACATTAGTTTTGATATTAATCTTGAACTTTTTGATATTTTGAACATTAATTTTATACTATTACAGAGTATAAGAAAATGAAAAAAAAAAAAAGGTTCATCCAAACCAAGTGATGACGTTCCGTAAAAGCATACAAATTTTTCATGATCAAACATGATAAAAATACACAAAGAATAGAAATAGGGTAATTAATGTTCTAATTTAACTAACTTCGCAATTTGTTGAAAGAAATACAAGGTATAAGAAATATCAATATTAATAAAATGTCATAATTAAAAAAATTAAATTTACTTACCGGAAATTAACGGACCATGAGGCTCATCCTGCTCCCAACAAATAGTGAGAGGTCGTTGGACCAGTTCACCAAAAGAGTTCGGCTCTACCAACAAACCGTTGTTTGTCATTGAACAAATTTTAAGAATTTAATTTGAACTATCAATGGTGAACTTGTCGAGAGGAGTCATCGGTTTAAATAGGCAGGTCAGAGTGAGAGGTCACTAGATACTTACCAGTTCAAGAAAAAAGAAAACATATTTTTTAATGGATGCTTGAGCTTTGAAGGCCTTATGACTTTTTTCAAATATTAGGCTACTAAAGTCGTATGGCTTCACGATCCGTATTTTCTTATGGTTTAATCGGACGATTCTAGATGTTTCTTATATTATTTTATTTTTTGTTAGTACACTACTCTCATCCAGCTAACATTATTCCCAAATATGCAAAGGTCAAAACTTGCCCGGTTCAGAAAGTCAAAAATTAACTTAAGAGGTCCAAAAAAACAGTTAAAAGGTGTTTGATAGTTTGGTGTGACGTAGAGTATTAATTTATTTATTCTTTGTTGGGATATTGGACGTAAAGATTTCCTTCCGTCACCGCTTTAGCAATGATTTGGTAGTCAAAGTACTAATAGAAATCATCAGTTCATCACTTAGGTGAGATACTGAGATGGATAATTTTTCATGAATAAGCATACTTGTGATGAACAAACTTTGAAACTCGGTTCATTTTAGTAAGGATTAATGACATCACTAGTCCCTCGACTATAATCGATTTTATCAATAGTTCTTTAATAATTTTTTTTTAAATTTTAGTCCATTGACTATAAAAATTAGACACGGTTGGTCCTTTTGTTGGATGTCGTTATTATTTTTCCGTTAAATCCGTTATGTGTCCATCACGTGCCTTTGGTTAGGGGTATTTATATAATTTCAATGCCCACATTTGCCCCCCCTGACTCCCTTCTTGCCCACATTCTCCCTTCCTCCTTCTATCTCTCTCTCCTCAACCTTTTAAAACCACTCCCTGCATTTGCAAACCAAATTGACCGAACATACTCACTTATTTCCCCAATTATGCCACCGCCCCAACCGGTTGCTCCACCCTCCTCCGCTGAGACCGCCACTTCGTTAACTTCACCTCTCAACCCGATCTCAAGCCTTGAAAAACTTTTCGACCGCGACACCCTCGCCATTGCCACCACCGAGCTCGAGTTCATCGCTTTAACTCTTTCCCCCGACACCTTCTCTCCTTTCCTTACCTGCCTCTCCACCACCTCTCCTTCTGAGAAATCGCCGGTACGGAAACAATGCGTCCGCCTCTTAGGCTTCCTCTTCGCAACTCACGGCGACGCTCACTCTCCTCTCTTCCTCTAAAACGGTTATGGTACTTTACAATTGAAGAATTCAAATTTACGAAATGAGAAGATTGTCGGGTAGGGATTTGATTCAGATCTGGAAATGGGTTTCGGGGTAAGCGGTGGCGTTGAAGTTGTGCGTTATTCTTCTTTATTCTTGTTTGTGGATGTGTGTGTGTGTGGTGTGTCTTTGGATGTGTGTGTGTGTGTGCCTGTGAGAGAGAGAGAGAGAGAGATAGAGAGAGAGAGTGTGTGTGGTGTCTTTGGATGTGTGTGTATGTGTGTCTGTGAGAGAAAGAGATAGAGAGTGTGTGTGTGTGTGTGTGTTTGTAATTTTTTTATTGTTTAACTATTTATTATGAATTTCCATAATAACCCTTAAAACATGGCATGTGCAATGCACATGGATCATTTAACGGAATTTTACTAACGGCATCCAACAAAAGGACTAGCCGCGTGATTTTTTGGTACTCAAGGGACTGAAATTTGAAAAAATTTTCTTAAGGAACTACTGGTGAAATCAATAATAGTCGAGGGACTTATAGTGTCATTAACCCTTTTAATAAATAAATTGTCCACCTCATCTGAATAATATTCAGCCTGCCCTGACCCTGAGGGGTGTCGATGGCAATAGTCATGGGCCCTTAATTTTTAGGGGCCCCAAATTATATACACTATATATATATATATATATATATAATATATTATATTTGTAATATTTTTTTGTAAAAAAATATATATTCCCTCTATCTTTAAATTATTTTGTTTCTTTTCTTTTTGTCCGTCCCAAAATAATTATCATGTTTGAAACTTTCCTTTTAAGGACATCACTTTTACCATATTACTCTTTTTGTTTTTTTCTACTTTAATTATAAGCCACATACAAAAAATTGCTTAGATTGAGGCCTATATAATATTAATTTTTCAAAACTAAAATTAATAAAATCATACTTGCGTTCAATGATGTGATCCAAGAAAGATTTAATATATATATATATATATATATATATTGAAAATGAGATTTTCAAAAAACTTAATTTTGAAGACCTTATTGATGATTTTGCTTCTCAAAATGCAAGAAGATCTAGATTTTCTTAATAATTATTTGATATTTATTTTTTCTTGTATGTTTGTAGCTTTTACATTTGTCTTAATACATTGATTGATGAATAAAAAAAAATTATTTGTGTAAAATTTTTATTTTTATATTTCTGTAAGGGCCTCATTTTTTCTTTTGACCATGGGCCCTCAAAAGTTCAGGTCGGCCCTGATAATACTCTATCTATTCCCAAAAATTAAAAAGGGTGAATTACAGGCCGGTCCCTTTTTCAATATTTGTAATCGCTCCAATCCACTCATCTTTTTTTTTTTTAAAATCGGATAAAGGTATTTTTGAGGCAAAAAGACAATTATGCCATTAATAAAAGAAAAACACACGTGCATCAGTAACCCAAGGCATCGCGATGAGCAATTCAAGGCATCGCGTGGGTTAATTATCGAGATGAGCAACCAAGGCATCACGATGAGCAACACAGGCATCGAGATGAGTAACCAAGGCATCGTGATGAGCAACCAAGACTTCGCGATGAGCAACAAAGGCATCGCGATGAGTAACCAAGGCATCGCGATGAGCAACCAAAGATCCCCGTTGCGTTGCCCAGCATACTGCGATTGGTGAATTAAAGGCATCCCTATGCCCAATTTAATATAATATCAAAATTGTTATTTTTGGTTGGAAAATTTACATACAAATATGGTATTGACTTCCTATAATAGTTTGGTATTGATATTATACACAATTCAAACTCAAATCATTGATTAAAGTCTCAAAATCAGTCTAAGAACAGCATCCTCTATTTTCGAACAGCACACTGCCAAGCTCGATTTGGAACCCACAACCACCACATCCACCAAAATCCCTTCTCTCTTCTCAGTTTATGAAGGAAAAATAGAATGGTAATAGTTGAGATAAGAGAGATTTAATTTTTAGAGGGTTGTATAAAAAGTGCTTGTTGGAGTGGATTCTTTTTTAGAATGCTGAAAAAGTAAAACGAGAACAAAAAACGAAGTGTTTAGAGTGTAGTTTAGAGCAGTGTTCGAAAAATCGCCCTAGGTGCCCGCCTAGGCGTTAAGCGGCCACAAAACGTTGCCCTAGGCCGCCTAGCCGGCCGATTACGCCCAGCCGATTTAAAAAGTCAAAACGACTGAAATCTCGGTCAATCTCTCTTCTTCTCATCTTCATCACTTCGTCTCATCAAGCAGCGACGCCACCGTGTCTTCTCTCTCCTCAGGTCGTTCCGATGATGTGTGTGTGTGAGAGAGAGAGAGAGAGAGAGAGAGAGAGAGAGAGAATGAGAGAAAGAGAGAGTGAGAGAGAGAGAGAGAGAGAGAGAGAGAGAGAGAGAGAGGGAGCGAGAGAGAGAGAGCGGGAACGAGAGAGAGAGATAATCGCCGTTATCTGTGAGAAAAGCCTCAGATCTGCCTGCCGCCGTCGTCTCTATTTGAGAGAGTCCCCTTCCCTGCCGTTCTGCGAGAGAGAGGTGAGGGAGTTTTTTAAATTTTTAAGCTTTTAGCATTTACTCTGAGAGAGAGGTGAGGGAGTACTTTTAATTTTTAAGTTTTAGCTTTTAGGGCTTATGCTTTTCAAAATGACAAGTTGACAACGTAGTTATTTAAGTTATTAAGTTTTTCTCTCAAGATATTAAATTATTTCCCCTCCTCCCCTCAAGTTATTAAAGTATTTTTCTTTTTCCCGCTACTTTAAAATAATATTGAATTTAATTTTAATTTTTATCTTTTAATCTTGTAATATGATCATTATTTTTAGTTTATTTGGATATATTTAGTTATTTAATATTATTACAGCAGGTTTAGTATGGGTCTATAGTGTAATTATGTCTCAACTTTTAGGCCTCAACTAGGCCCGTAGACGCTAGATCCTACTCTAGCGCCTAGCGCCCGCCTAATAATTTTTTAAACACCGGTTTAGAGTTCTCATATTGGGGATGTTCTTTTGTAGACACCACCTTCATTAAATGTTGTGCAACCTAATGAGTGATCACAAAGCTAAACATCGGCATATCGACACGTGGATTCCACTCAACATGCATTATGCATCTTTGCTTCTACTGGATTCCAAAAAAAAAAAAAAAAAAAAGACTTCATCTAACGGCTAAAATTCAAAGTGATGCAATATAAAGCCCTCAAACATGAGGAACGCTAAACTCAAGAATTCAAATACTTCCTCAAACAAACGTTCAAGGTCTTCCATTTATTTTAAAGAGTTGAAAAAACATTAAAGAGTATTCTCATGGGTGTTTTCATTTACTCACGATCTTTCTCTACCCACAATCATTCTCTTGTAATCTCTCTCAACTATTAGTTCTTGAGAGATTATTGATTGTCAAATATGAACGAATGATATTAATTTTTAAACAAAACACATGCACTCAAAAATTCATCATCGATCTGTTTGTACACTGATCTATTAGTAATCATCACAATATAATTAATAAATTAATACACTTCAAAAAATTCAAGTTTGACCGGCTTGCATGATAGTGGATGTAGCAATTATTTAACATTGTGAACCACTTCAAAATCTGGGTGAACTGTTTACTGTTTTAAATTTAAAGTTCTTCTTCATCATTAAAAACTTGCTGGATTTTATTTTTCGCTGCTTCTTAAAGATTTTCTATAACTATCTCTAATATCAAACATGAGCAAGAAACTCTTGAAAAATTCTTTGTTTGTGAAAACTTTTAATTATAGGCTATTCAAACACCCCCACGCCCAGCCTATTTGGTTGCCTTTTGGACCTTCAAACTTCACAAACTAAAATGTTATTTTTCATTTAAAAAAAAAAAAAAACTATATGGAAATTTACGTATAAGCAAGCTCAAGCTTAACTTATGCTTGTACAATAAAATATTCATATTTTTGTTTAAACGTTAAAAGCATTTTGATATCAATTGTTTGGAAAAATATGTTCGAAAAAGAAAAACACAATCAAATTTTCGTCTTTGTTACGAAGTAACATTCAAGGAAGATATGTTTGATGAATTAAACTTTATGGAACTCATATTTAATACCATTCGTAACTAATATTTTTTACTGTTCCCTAATTATTAATTATTAGAGTGACAACCATATATAGTATCATGATTCATTTTCTATTTAGACAAACTCGATCCATTGAAAATTCAGGATATATATATCCTAAATTTTCAATGGATCGAGTTTGTTTAAATAGAAAATGAATCATGCTGAAGAGTGCTTCGAAACTCTAATAAACATATTTTACCAAGTTAGTCACTATTAGTTACCATCAAATCAATTCGAATCAAAATCCTGTGGTGTAACGAACGGGTGGGATTCAAATTTCAATTATTCAACGACGAAACCAACTCATTCAGATTCACATTATTTAATTAAAAGTGCCAAATTTATAGTCATAAAAATCACCCACCAGTAGTTAGAGAAGCAAAGGTCCCCACAACAAGTGAAAAAACAAAACTACTCGGCCAGACCATCAGGCCATCATCCACACGCCACGTTGCTCAACCTCAGCGGTCCCTCCTTAATCCCTACCCCACCAGTTTTGTTCTTGTATTCTGCATGGAGTGTATATATATATATATATATATATATATATATATATATATATATATATATATAGATAGAGAGGGGAGGAGAGAGAGAGAGGGAGAGAGAGGGAGAGGGAGAGGGAGAGGGAGAGAGGGAGAAAGAGAGAGGGGGAAAGAGGGAGAGGGAGAGAGAGAGGGATAGAGAGAGGGAGAGGGAGAGAGAACGAGAGGGAGAGAGAGGAGAGAGAGAGAGAGGGATAGAGAGAGGAGAGGGAGAGAGTGCGAGAGATGGAGAGAGAGAGGAGAGAGAGAGAGAGAGAGAGAGAGAGAGAGAGAGAGAGAGAGAGAGAGAGAGAGAGAGAGAGAGAGAGAGAGAGACACGACACCAGACAAGCTAGGTGGATAACGCCGAGGTATTATATGAAGAGAGAGGGAGAGGCCAGGATTTATCACAAATCCATAAGAGAAGTATTTGCCTGAACGGACTCAACCGAAATCATTACACTTGGCAAACACCATGACACCAGACAAGCCAAGTGGATAACTGATAAGTGACTATTATATAGTCATTTATCCTAAGTTTTTATATACTTTTACTCAGTTAAATTACCATTTTCATCTCATTTTAAGTACATTTTAGTTCATTTTTCATATTTATTAGATTTTACGCTTTTTGGTATATTTCATGCATTTTTAAACAGGTTTTTGGAGCCTTTTTATGATCAAAAAGGATGCTTAGACATCTTGGTGCAAAGGCATGGAAGAGCAACAAACAAATCAAACTCACAAACCAAAAAATCAGATGGAGCGGTCGTGCAGCCAAAAGTGAGCGGCCGTGCACAAGGCCATTTTTAGGCCATTCTTGGTCTCAAAGCATGGAGTGGCCGTGTCTTGAAAGTTGATTGGCCGTGTTGTCCTTCGGAGCGGCCGTGCAGCTTAGAGTGGAGCGGCCGTGCAAGATGTCCAAAATCAAATTCAAAACTGGCGCCAAAAGAGCACGGCCGTGCAACCCCCTTGACTCGGCCGAGCACCTCCCATATCAGCCAAAAGGTGCCTTTTCACAAGAGATGTGTCCCTAGCATAGAATGCCTATATAAAGGCTATTTGTACTCAGTTTAGAACATCCGAAAATAGTCATAAATACATCCAGAAGGATCAAATCATACTTAGAATAAGTAGCAAAAATACTCTAGCAATCTATACACAATATTCAAAGTGTATCAATGATTCGTGACAAGTCCTTGTATACTTTTGAAGATTGAATGCAATACAAGATTATTTCCAGCCATTGTCTATCTTTCATTATGAATAAGTATCTCTTTCCTTATCTCTATTTCTTTACTACTTCTTTTATTATGATCATTTCAATGGCTTGAGTAATCCTCCATTTCTCGGAGTTGGAAACTCAATTATTTATATTCATGCTTCTCTTACTTGTCATTTCAATTCTCTTCTTAGTAATCTTAACTACTTGCAATTAGGGAGACGTTCTTAATTGTATAGCCTTAGTTAATCGAGAGAAGGACCTAGCGGAGAATCTCGATTAGCGGAACTCTAAGAATGGAACTAGGTCAATAAATTACGGAAAGTAATTTAAAGACCTAGGGATGATCATTTAGTGGAAAATACGTGAGATTGATAGACTTAATGGATTTTGATTTATACGGTACCCTCGAAAGGTGAGTCGGATTTCCCGCATGACGAACGGGATTACACTAAGCCGGACCCTCGAAAGAAAGGCCGGTAAATTTTAAAATATGTGTGCTAGTTAGCACAACTTAGCGTATCATCCTTGAACTTGGCACTTTTATCTTAAAACAATTCCTTTATATCATTCTTAAATTGCCTGCAAATATGAAGACGTTTATATTTGTGGAATCCTAGTTAATTGAGAGAAGGACCTAGCGGAGAATCTCGGTTGACGAGAACCATATAAAGAAACTGGGTTCCATTGATCACGAAAGTAGTTCAACGGCCTAGGGATGTTCCTTTAATGGAAAGTATGTCGACCTTCATTCTTAATGGATTCTTACTAATTATGGTCAGCTAGAGATAAGCGGAATGCCCGTTTGTGACAGGCGGGAGTACCATAAACGGAAATCTCAAACGGTTAGGACATAATTAGTGAAGAATACAAACGCTACTGTCTTAACCCGAAGTAGTGTAGGCCTAGCATACCATCCTTGTTATTTTGATAAAAGCCTTTATCTAAAGCATATTTATTTGTTTTCAATCCCAAGAATACTATCATTATATGTTAGAGTAATTTCTATATCTTCCTAGTATTTTCTCTTACAAATTCTTATCTCCCGATCATTTTATCTATATATTTATATAAAGACAAATGTCATCCCAAAGTAAACCCCTCTCGGGATTGACCCGTACTTGCACCCGCTATATTGCAATAGCCCGTGCGCTTGCGGAATTTAAATAAACCGTTAGGTTTGAAGCCCAACAAGTTTTGGCGCTGGGACAACGGTTTACTTTTTGATATTTGTCTTTATCATTTATTTTTATGTTTATATTTTATATATTATTATTGTATTATTTTCTAACTCGTTTTGTAGGAATATAAAAATATATATATAATGAACAGTGTTGGAGCAGTGCACCAAATATTGGAGCGCCGTGCATTCAGGAGCGGATGAACTAAATTGAATCAACCAAGTGGAGCGGCCGCACACTTCTGTTGGTTCGACCGTGCATTTCTTCATGAATGGATGCGTTGTTTCAATTCAAAAAAAAAAAAATGGTGAACATTGGTAAGCACGGCCGTGCGCACATATAGAGTCGTGCGTTCATATCGAGTCAGAATGAGTTAACTCAGCAAGGGGGAGCGACCGTGCAAATTCCTTGACACGGCCGTGCAAAACGCCTGGGAAGTTGCGTCGTTCCAGTCAAAAGACGCGTCTCTCTCCTTCTCCTCCCTCATTCACTTCATCTTCTTCATCACTCTCTCTATACCTCCGCCCCATACACCTTAAATACCCCCATATCCTCCACTTAAACCCACAAATTCAACCTCAATCCTCCACAAATCCATCAACCAAACACCTATCCACCATCAAAATCATTCCAAAACCCTCTACTTTCTCGGATGAAAATGAAGGGAAAACGGCAAACCCCAAAAGACAAAGGGCCGATTAGATCGAAATGGGACGGATAGACAGCCACTCCTTCTACTTTCTCGGATGGTGAGGACATTTGTGAGAGGGATGATCTCTAAGTAGTGGGAGACAGGTGACCTCTCACAAAACGCAAGAGGGACCCCGCCGAGCTAGAACATATCCGTCGTGAAAAGGTTTTTCTGGAAGGCAAAGGGAACTGGAGCAGCGCAAGTTTGAGCTGTCTCGCAAGCTCGTTTCCCGGCACCCCCATGGGCCGACCTGGACTCGCGTCAGGACGACCACCACGATGGACGACCTGACAGAAGGGAGGCCAAGGTCTCAAGGGCAGATAGCCATTACGAGGGGTCGCGAGCGTAATGGCTCGCGAGATGATATGCCAAGGGTAAGTGCCAAAAACTGACTGGGGCGAAGAGTCGAGGAGAATCCAACACCCAGTATCAAAGACCGACTTAGAAGACCCCACTAAGGATAAAAAATGACCAAGAGGAAGCGTGTATACTAGGCTGGGAACCAGAGTCAGAAATCCCAGTTCGGCCAGGTCGTATAAATCTTCACGGATAAAGTTCTGTGAAGAACGACCTAAGAAACTAGAGGTAGCCCGCAGTACAGGTCAAAGCATAAATCTCCCTAGCATAATACCTCCAGCAGCGGCGCATCGTCCTACAAATACTCCAAGATCGACGACCATGGTCGCCAATCTAAACGTAGGAACAAGAGTGAAGAGTCGGAGGACAAGGTGCTGCGCAAAATGAAAGAGAGATTGGAAGCCCTAGAAATAGGAAAAGGGAGCAAGTTGCCAAGGAATGTAATGGCAGCCTTTTGCAGAAGGATCAGAGATACCCCGCCAAATCACTGCCTGAAGATGCCATCCTTGAAAAATTATGAGGGAAACACAAATGCTCGGAGCCATGTTTCGAGCTTTGAGGCAAAAATGGGAGTATGCTCCAAAGATCGGATTTATGGTGTATAGTGTTTATTAGCACATTTGAGGAGGTCATCCTCAAATGGTTTGAAGAGCTTAAAAATGGGTCCATCAGGGATTGGTACGATCTGAAAAGGGCCTTTTGAAAATATACTCGTCGACCGGTAACCTCCCCAAAAGAGAATTCGACCTCTGTGGGATCAAACAACGATCGGGAGAATCTCTGAAAAGTTATCTAGGAAGATTCAAGTGGATCCCTGAGTAGCTTTAAAACATCCCTGACAAAATCGTAATGGCCTTTTTCTAGGCTGGATGTCGATCAGCTCAGCTCTTATCCGAGGTCGGCATGAGACCACCTGCCAACAGCGCAGAGATATATACTATTGCACAAAGAATCGGGAATGTCAAGAAAACTTTGGAAGAGCAGGAGAAGGAAGGTTAAAAGCCCACGAAAGCCTCGAAGCAGAAAAACGAGGACAAGTCTGGAGATCAGAATGGAAATGGTAACAAAATGGCAAAGGAAGGGGGAAGAACAAATACTCAAAGAAAGAGGAATTATATACCCCTTTGAATGCGACTAGGGAACAGATCATGAATGTACTCCTACAAGAGAACATGATTGCCCAACCTCCACCTTAAAGAGAGACACCTTATCCTCGCAATCCCAATAAAAGTTGTGCTTACCATAATGATATTGGGCATACCATTGAGGATTGCTTCCAAGCTCAAAAAGGAAATTCAGAAATTAATTGGCAGGGGCGAGCTGAGAAGGTATGAGCAATGGGGTAAAGACGATAGAAGAAGGCCGAAGGAAGCCCCAAGTGCCAATGCCGAGGATGAGGAAATATTGGTTAATACAATTACAAAAAAATGGTCGAGCATAACCAAGTTAAATACCGCGATCAACAACCTCAACCATGTCATCAACCCGCCTCACGTTTGGGGGGAGAGTGGGATCACATTCCTACCCAGCGAGCTAGCTGCCAACCCCGCAGCGAAGGGCCAGGCATTGACCTTAGAGGTAAAAATCAGCAAAGGAAGAGTGAAGAGGGTGTTGATTGATACAGGAGCAGGAAGGACATTTTATTCTATAAATGTTTTCAAGCACTCGGATTAGGGAGCTCGTACTTAACCCCGAGCGGGATTAAGTTGGAAGGCTTTACGAGACACAAGGTCGCCATCAAAGGAACAGTAGACCTTAAAGTTATCCTCGGTGGAAAGAACAACACCCAATCTGAGGTTGTTACGTTCCTAGTCCTAGACATCCCGTCTCCATACAATGCTATTTTGGGTCTTTCAGCCCAAACAAAATTTGAAATGGTGATTCCCCCGCTAATAAGAGAATCAAATTCCCCACAGACACTGGGGTCGGAGAAATAAAGAATGATCCAAGAAGCACCTTGAATTACATCCTCGAGGAAAAGAAAGCTGAGGAAGATCGGCTAAAAGGAAAGAGGAGGATGACATTGGTGGTCGCGAATGAAGAGGACCACAAAGAGGATCACTCCGATAAGAGACCAAGGTCAATAATAATCAATGAAGGCAGGAGCTAAAAAAGGGAACCCCTCTAATGATCAAGCATAGCAATTAGTGCTGGCTGGCTCATCTAACCCGCACACCGAGGATAACACAGACGACGATGTGCCCGCCTCGGGAGCCGAGCACACCGATTCGCTCCCAGTCACTAACAGGTATAAGCGAAAAGAATGCTCCACCTCAAACCCCAACAAAAGCACAGACGACGACTTACCCGAGTACCCACTTCGGGTGCCGAGCAGGCCGAATCGCACTCGGTCACCGATGGGGGCAAAAGGAAGAGGTGTGACAAGGTCATCACTATAGAAAGCCTGGACGCTAGAGACTAGCCGGATATTCAGCCCCATGAAGACCTTAATGAGGTGATTATTAACTTCGACTTCCCAGAGCAATAAATCAAGGTTGGGCTTGAAATTGACAAACACGAAAGAGAAGCCATTATTGCATTTCTCCGGCAGAACAAAGACGTGTTCCCTTGGAAGATGGAAGTCATCGAAGAAATTAGCAAGGAGGTCGCTGTTCACAAACTAAATGTTGATCCGAGCGTAACACCTTTCTAACAACGGCCTAGGATTCCCTGAGAAACAAGTGGCATAAAGAAGGAAGTCGAGAAGATACTTAAGGCAAAAATCATCGAGGAGGTCTTCTATCCGACCTGGATCACAAATGTGGTGATGGTCAAAAAGACCAGTGGAAAATGGAAAATGTGTATGGATTTCATAGACTTAAATAAAGCCTACCCCAAAAACTGGTACCCACTACCGAGGATAGACCAACTGGTGGACGTAATAGCGGGCCACAAAATACTCAGCTCCATCGATGCATACTCAGAGTATCATCAGATATGCATGTGGCTAGCCGACCCAGAGTTAATTGCCTTTCGAGCAGCAGGAGCTATTTATTGCTATAAAATGATACCCTTTGGGCTTAAGAATTCAAGGGCCACTTATCAAGGCATGATGAATAAAGTCTTTGGAGACCAGCTAGCTTCTTTCTTGTAAAATTAGAACTAGCCTAAGAAGAAACGTGGAGGCTACATTGACGAAATGGTCATCAAGACCAAACAAGCCAACCACATCGAGGACTTGAAGGAGACTTTTGCAAATCTTAGGAAGAACAAAATGAAGTTGAATCTAGCAAAGTTTGTTTTTGGAGTAAAGGCAGGGAAGTTCCTGGAATACATGGTGAATGAATGGGGTATTACAAGTTGAAAATGTTTTTTTCCCTAAGAACACTGTGTTACATCCTATGGATGTTCTTGATTTCATTGTTCCTCCTATTCCCTGTAAATGTGGTGGTTGTGTTTCGCTTGCTTCTAACACTGCTAGGACGAATGTGCCACCCAATGTGCCCGCATCCAGATGGTACTCTCTTCGTTCCCCTCCTTCTTACACTATCCCTGTGTCCTTTCTTCGTGATCGGATTGAGCACATTGATGTGCAAATTAACCTTTTGGAGTAGTATGATTTGGTGATAGAACAATTGCATTATCTCCGTAACTCTCGCGAGATCTTTCATGATTTGCTTCTTTCTGGCGAAATCAAAGGGAGAGAAGCTGCGCCCATGCGTGATTTAGGGGCTACTAAAGCTTGTGCTAAGGCTAAAGGTAAAGCCAAGGCTGATTCAGACAATGATAAGAATGATGAAGACAGTGTTGAAGACGTGACTGCTATGGCTGATGTTCCGGCTGCTTGGGGGATGCTTCACATCTCTCGTGGTGATTTTTTTTTTTTAGAGAAACAGGGGCGGCACCCTGCTAGATTTTATTAAATAATAAAAGAAATACAAACTTAAGAGGGACAACCAGCCTGGCCCTTATAAATGGGAGGACAAAGGAGCCTAACCTCGAAAAAGAAATACAGCTTAAGAAATTCTAACATACGGAGTGTCCCTAGAATCCAGAATAACAGATCCCTTAACAAACGGAGGGAGAGAACTAGAAGATAAAAAATAAAAGTTTGCTCTAGAACTACAAGCATAGTTGGCTAGCCCATCAGCTACAGAATTTGCTTCTCGAAAACAGTGCTTGAACACAAACCTCTTATCTCTTAGCAGACGAAGGATGTCACGATAAATATAGATGCATTTCCAAGGAGGATGGAAGCCTTTAGTAAACCAATCACAAATAAGTTTGGAGTCAATTTCAATAATAGCATCATCTATGCCCTGATCAGATAACCACAAAATTCCTTGATGGAGAGCCTTTAATTCAGCCAAGTTGTTAGAACAATCCCCATAATAAGAAGCATAAGCATAAACAAAATCTCCTCTGAAGTCTCTAATAATGCCACCACGACCGCCAATCCCAGGATTCCCTTTACAAGCACCATCAAAATTCAACTTAAAAGTGCCTGAAGGAGGCTTTTCCCAATAAACAGAACGGACAATGATTTGCCTTTTAGGCCCAGAATAAGAAAACCGCCCTGAAGAGGATTTAGAGAACTGGAACTTGGCAGCCACAAGGATAATATGCAGGTCATGTTGTATAAAAGAAATAACAAGGGAGACAGGCTGAATAGAGTTTTCAAAGAGGGCAAGATTACGCCGTTTCCAAATATGCCAAAGAATTAAGGAGGGTAACAATGTATAGATCTTAGATTTAGAATCCATCCACCAAGAGAAACACCTTTGTTCAATAGAATGGGAAAATAATGAAATCCCATAGGACTTATGGAAGAATCTCCAAACCGAGGATGCAGAATATCGTTAAGAAAACATGATCGAAAGTTTCGACTTCACCAGAGACACAAAGAATAGCACCTAGAAGCGGTGTGAATACCTTTAGTCCAGAGCCCTTCATCAAGAGGAGCTTACGAAGAAGTAACCTCCACATAAACACACTAATTTGGGAGGCGAGCCTATTCCACACGAACTTAGCCGAGAAAGATTGGGAGTTGAGGAGAGAACAACACTTGGCCGAAGAGATGGAAAAGAGCCCATTCGAGAGAGCTTCCAGCATGGTTGATCCTTATGCAAAGAGATGGAGATATTATTGTGAGTAATAACCTGTTGGACAGAAGAAGGAAGCCAACAAGCAGCAGCAGGAGATATGGAGGAGCTATCTCCGAACAGATCATAAACAGTCTGGAGAGAACAGCCGGCTGGTTTAGAAAAAGAGACCCCATCAATCCAATTATCATGCCAAATAGAGCAATAACCTTTCCCAATCAACCAGAAAATATGAGGTTCTGCAATGGGCCGAATTCTTAGAAGACGATGCCAGATATGGGACCCCTTAGAGAGACTGAGAGTAGGGTGAACAGAAGAGCAATATTGGGCAGACATAAAGCTAGTCCAAATATTCTTTTGAGACCGAAATCTCCACCATAATTTAACAGAGAAAGCCTTAATAAGAACTTTAGTAGAGATGATGCCTATACCACTTTCACTGGTAGGACGACAACATCGCTCCCAAGAAACCCAATGAGATTTATTCTTCCCATCAATGCAACCCCAAAAGAAATTGGAAAGCAGACGATCAATAGAATTAATCACCAAAATAGGAGGATCAAGGGAGGCAATCTGATAAGCAGTAATAGATTACAAAACATGATTAATAAGGGTGATACGACCTGCCGCATTCAGAAAACCTCCCATCCACGTCCCAATTTTATTTTGTAACTTAAGAAGAAGAGAATCAAAAAGTTGCCTACGTTTACGACCGCAGTAGAGAGGGCATCCCAGGTACTTGATAGGAAACTCATCAGATTGAAACCTAAGAGTGGAAACAATAGAATGAAGCCTGTTTTCCGAAATATTAGGAGTAGTATAAACTGAACTTTTAGTGAGGTTAATAAGCTGCCATGAAGAATTCTCATAATCTTGAAGCAAATCTTTGTGCTTAAGAAGATATGCCCTGCTGCCATTGCAGAAAATAACAACATCATCAGCGAAAGCCAGGTGAGAGATAATAGGGCAGCCACTTATGGTGGAGTAAGAAACTCTAGCGGAAGAATTATGCAATCTGTTTAGGCTGCGACTTAAGACTTCTGCAGCAATAATAAATAGACTGGGAGAAAGAGGGTCACCCTGACGGAGGCCTCTGGAAGACTGAAAAAACCCAACAGATTCACCATTAAGAAGGACAGAAAACCAGTTTTTGGATATCAATCGCCAGATCATATCAATAAAAACTTCGCAGAAACCAAATTTGCGAAGAACTTGGGTTAGATAAATCCAAGAAACCCGATCAAACGCCTTTGCCATGTCTAGCTTGAGGATAATATTAGAACCAGGAACTTTCTTTTTAAGGAAATGCATCATCTCTTGAGCCAGAAGAATGTTGTCTTGAATAATGCGACCCTTAGTAAAAGCACTCTGATTTTCAGAGATAATATATGGAAGAACCACAGCAAGACGAGAAGACAGAATTTTAGATATAACTTTGTTGCAAAAATTACAGAGACTGATGGGCCGAAGATCTTTAAAAGAGGACGGCTTATCAACTTTTGGGATAGTCGCAATTAAAGTACAAGTCCAATTCCGAGGGAGAGAGAAACCAGCAAAGAATTCCAAAACCGCGGCATGAAAATCTGTACCAATAATTGGCCAACAAGAAGAGTAGAATATGCCTGTAAACCCATCAGGACCTGCTGCACTTGACCCGCTCAAACCCAGAATAATACTTTTAACTTCATCAATGGTAGGAGGAGTTGTCAACATATTATTCCATTCATCCGTCACCAGCCTAGGAATTACATCAAGATTACTGTCCACCAAGTGACCTTCAGCACGAAGCTGATCTTTAAAATAACCCACTGCTGCTTGCTTAATATCAGCTTCATTATCCAGAAGCTTACCCTCAGAATCCGTGATAGAGTGAATATAAAGACGACGCTGCGATTGCTTGACCGAAGCATGAAACATCTTAATGTTACCTTGACCCTCACGAAGCCATTTTATTCTGGATTTTTGCCTCCAATATTCTTCTTCATGAGACAAATGTTTTCGAAGATTGGCTTGGGCATGCATCAGTTCGGCCCTATTCTCATCAGATGCGCATAGCTCAAATAAGAGCTCTTTTTCTAAAACATTCTCTTCTACCTGAGTAACGTTGGAGAATATGTTACCAAAAACATTCTTATTCCATTGCTTTAGAGAGTTTTTAACACAGCGAAGCTTTTTGGAGAAAGCTTGCATAGGTCTCCCCTCAACCGAAACAGTCCAAGCAGTGCGTACAACATTCTGAAAATCTGGATGAGATGCCCAAGTGTTAAGAAAGTGAAATAAGGAGGGTCTTCGAACTTGAGATTGAGAAATACTGACAAGAAGAGGAGTATGATCAGAGCTAGTTCTGTTGAGATGTTGCACCAAGGTAACATTGAAGATATCCAACCACTTTATGTTGCCCAATATTCTGTCAATCCTTTGATGTATAGTAGCATTATCCTCTCTCTTATTCCACCAAGTATAATCACTTCCAGAGTATCCCAGATCAGACAATCCCGAAGCAGTTAAGCAAGCATGGAAATCCAAAGCGCCAAGCCTATCCCAACCTTGCCCACCAGATTTTTCACTAGGCTGCAAGATAATATTGAAGTCTCCCCCGACAATCTAAGGAGAATTCTGAATAGTGTGGCTAAGATCAATTAAGTCATCCCAAAAAATATGACGATCCTGCAAATCGCACTTAGCATAGACACATGTGAAATAGGAGTAAGTAGGCCAAGAGTAGTGTTGAGTTCTAAGGGTAATCTGCTGAGCCGTGTCAGACACTACGGAACAAGTGTAACAAGATTTAGCAAAGATCCAAATAGAACTAGCCAAATTAGAAAAACAAAGACGGAAGTTTAACTTACGGCTTATGAGATTGGCTTTGGAAGAATCAAGCATGGGTGGGTTCAAAAATAGCGATAAAGGATATTTTGTGGATGCGAACTAAATGTTTGAGACGAGCTATAGTGGGATCATTCCCAATACCCCGAATATTCCAAAAGAGAGCTTTAATTTCCATGGGTAACATTTTTAGAGGGGCCGTTGAAGCGCTTAGCAGCCTTGGAACGAGTTAGCCTGCCTGGTTAAGGGATTTTAATATCAGAATTCTTACCCATAATAGGAATTTCTAATTGAAGGGCTTCCAAAGAAGTACTGACAGCCTCGTCATCCTCTTCCTCCTCCTCAACAATATTAAGAACAGCAAAACGGTTGGGGGAAATAGGAACCACAGGATTGGAGTGTATAACCTTATCAGCATCATCCATATCAGAAATAGATTTATCATCATCTGAATTAACGTTGTTAGCATTCTGTTCCCCCACAGCATCATCTACTATGTTCACCCTCGTATCAAAAGCAGCATCAGTAGGTGGCATGGGATCCTTCTGGGAATTACTGATCGCATTAATACCTGGAGACTTGGAGGCATCATCAACAACATGGCTTTCAAGAATAGCATTAGTCATAATATCAACAATATGGGAATCTGAGTGGGTAACCCCTTCAACTATATGATCAGTAGGGTTGGACTTTGTAATGTCTGAAATACCAACTTTTTGAGTGAGGAGAATAACCGAATAATTAGCTTTATGAGAGGAGTTGTTAGTAGTGTTACCATTCTCTTGATCTAATTTTTTTGGAGTCCAACGAGTCGTAGCCCTAGAGGGGCCAACAGTTACAAGAGGTGCAGAAGTATCAGCCTTTGTAACAACCAGGTTAGGGTGTTTTATCTTGCAAAAATCTTCAGTGTACCCTTGTCGACAACAATGTTTACAATACCGCGGTAGCCCTTCCACTTCAACCGTTTGCCAAAAACCTGGGATTTGAGCTCCACAATCAATCCAGACACGATTGGGAATATGTTTGAGAAGGTCGATCTCTACGCAAATTCTGGCCAAGCTTGGACGCGTCAAGTTTGCTGTAGGCTGATCCATCATTAGAGTCCTGCCAAGCATGTCTCCAATAGCGAATAAAACAGTACGATGAAACAAATGAATAGGCAGCCCTGGGATTGAAAACCAAACTGGAACAATGGAGCTTTCAATGTCAGGTCTGAAGTCTGGTGTCCATTTAAAGACACAGATGGGAAATCGGCCAAGAAACCATTGGTCTTTGATCCATAATCGCTGGTAGTCTTCTTCATGATGAACCCTAATGAGAATATGTTTGGCATCCAAGTGAGCAATAGAATAGTTGGCTTTTAATCCAAAGGTTTGAAAGTGTTTTCGTATTGCTTCAATGGAGGGCCGACCATGAGAAAATTTTCTGATTAATGTTAGACGGAATGGTTGAGCCAATGAGTTAGCAATATCATATGAAAGTTTGAGGGATGGTTCACCCTTGTACGTGGCTGGCGGGATTGAAAAAGAAGGAACTTTAGTAGTTGATGATCCCGCAATGGATGCGTAGGATTTGGGTAGTGATGTTGGTTGATGAAGAGTAATCGGCGTTGGGGATTCGTTAAGAGGAGGAGGCGCAGCAGCCAGTGCCGCCTCCATACACACGGTAAAACCCTAGGGCGAGGGAGAGAGAAATTTTGATCTCTCGTGGTGATAATTCTAGTGGAGCTAATAACAATGTTTCTCATCTCCTTCTTTTATAGCTAATACCTTCGATACATTTGCTAATCATGAAGCCAAGTTTAGGGCCTTCTTTCATCAAGGATGAAAGTTGTGTTGCTTAGTATTTTGATTTGCTTGGTTTTTTAATTTAGGGGGATATGTTTTTTAATAAATGCTTAAACTGTTGATATGTTTGCTTGCTTTTGTCCAGAAAGGCAAAAATGGGGAGATTGTTGGATATTGGATTATTGAGATTATAATTATACGAATTGTTTAGTTTAAATAAATTATTTGTTTTGGTTTTCTTGGTTTTACTAATTGTTAATTATTTATTTATTAGTTTAATCCTTTTATAGAAAGGATATTCTTGGGAGATGTAATAATATTAGGTTTATGAAGTTTATGTTTTATATTAAACTTTGGGTTTATAATTGCTTAAGCTTTAAAGATTGTGAGTGTCGTGTTGCCTTTTTGTAAGTCACGGCTGACCTAGTTTAATTATGTGTAGGAATCCTAGACTTATAGTAAGTCTCTTTAATCCTTAAGTTAAGTCCTTGCTTATTTCACTAACCTATTAATCTTTTTTTGGTAAGTTATTTACCTGTCTTACAAGGATTCTAGGTCTTCTTTGAAAGCCATATAAAGAGAAGGACTCAGCCTTGCAGACCTACCGAAGTACAAAGCATAAAGTTTATACACTGAGATTTTAGAGAGAGAGAGAGAGTTATATTAAAGTCTGCTGCTGCTGTTCGTATGAGCTCCTCAATGACCCTTCATCCGAGGACTCATTCATAGTGTTTCTAACGCAATGCTTTTGTTTTCACCCATCTTCTGTTTATTAGACCATATAGTTTATATCTTTCTTATTTTGGGTGAGCTATTTTGATATGAATACATTAGCTACATATAGAGTTTTTCGTATAATTTTCACTAGTTGTTAGGTTTTCGTATTTGTATTAAACTACAAGTTTTTACCTAGTAAAAGTTTCGTCATATTGGCACATCAACAAGTTACTTGTTGATTAGATGTTTACACCTCTGTGTTAATTTCGTACTTCTTTTAATTACCTGTTTTTATATTTCGCTGCCGTTTATCTCAATGTGCTCTTCGATGTGTTCACTTAATTGAACTCATTCGTCAGCTCATTAGTATTTTATTGTTTTACAGTTTTTATTTTACTTTACTGTTTTGATTATTCTGATTTACCCTAGCTACAACTGATTAACAGTACACTTGAAATAAACTAAAAAATGAAAATCACACAAAATAAAAATTCATAAAATACAAATAAAAATAGAGCAAAATAAGGAACTAAGTACGAAGCAAATTTGTTCTAAAAAGATGCTATAATTACACTTTTCCAACCAAATTTTGCAAATCAGTTACATGTAACTTATGTTGCAAATTGGAAAAAGTTACAAAAGAGAAAAGAGAGGAACCTATTTAAGATGAGTTTGAATGATGGGTGAGATCTGACGGTAATTCTTAAGGGAATCATAAGTCTAAATGTTGCGAGATAGTGATTGATTCTGGAAACTAATTAGGGTTTATAAGAATGTCAATCACTAATTCGCAACAAAAGTACAAAATAAGGAGAAAAGAAATTAGGCTTCAGAGTTAGTGGAAATTAACTTACTTGAACAAAATTACAGTTGCGAACGACAGCAGAGTGTTTTGTACGTCAGGAGGAGTGAGTTTCGTACAACGGCGGTCCGGTGGAGACAAAGAAAGGCTTCCGTACGCCGAGAGGAGGACTGAGGACTGTGGCGAGAGACGACTAACGAGGAGGTGTTAGACGTGAGTCATGACTGTGAGGACTGCGATTGGGATTTGGGATTGGGATTTGGGAGCATTGAGGTTTAGAGGTTTTTCAATCTCTCGCTCGCTGTCGCCTGTCACTCAAGAGAAACTGACTAGAAAACCTCTACCTTAGGCTGATGGTAAGCCATGCTCAATTGTGAGAGACCGCCGCCTTGGGAGAGGGAAATAATGTTCAGTTTTCTCGCGTCTCCCCCTCTTTCAGTTACTCTTTTTGAGCCAATGGTAAGCCATGCTCAATTGTATGAAACAAGAAATTAAAAGAGATAGTGTAAGAGATATTTGGCTAGTAATTTTGAAAGTGGTTCGAAGCAATTCTCTTACATTTACGTCTCATTTCCCTCTAAGCACATGAGGTGTAATTCACTATATTTTCCTTAAATACAAGGTGATCACGCCAAAAGAGATTGTGTGAACGTGTCTTGGTCTACGTGTGTAGTCTAGTAGGATTCCGGCTTTGTGTTGCAGGGATTGTCCTTGAAGTGCAAGTAGCTTTGAACCTGTGATCAACAAAGAACACCGTAGGGGTGCTGGGTTGTTCCAGCGATAACCCTCAGGCGTGAGAATTAGCAATACTTTGTAGGAAAGGTAAAGCTAAGAAAGTGCATAAACAAGTAATTTGCATGTACCTTATGAGGCCTGTTGAGGGTGCTTTTTATAGAGATAGGAACCATAATCCTGGTTGGATTCGGAGTAAGGGTGATATGATCCCCATGTCCTTCGGAATAGGTTTCCTCATATGCTTAGGACTGATATGTAGAGTTTGTAATAGGACTCTTCCCAGTTTGAGAGACAATTTTCGTAATGGGCTCTGTTAAGTTTCGCTGAGGGAGATTACATCGAGGTCAGCCTGGCATGTTGCTCGTTGTAATCAAGGTCAGCCTGGCATGCGCCAGGTCGCTTGATGTTGCGAGGTCGGCCTGGGACGTTCCCAGGTCGCAATGTAGGTCCCTGTGTCAGGGTTCTGGGAGAGTATACTGGTGAGGTGAGCGACCTGTCATATTGTGATTTCCAGGTCGTCATGTTCGAGGTGGCGTATGTCACCTCGCCAATTTCCAGCTGGAGCTCATGAGGCTGCGATATCTGCCACGTGTCCAGCTGAAGGCTGAGGTCGTTCAGTAGACCCTACTTCTCAAGGAGAGGATTTACCCTCGAGGTGTGAAGTAAAGATTCATTGCATCGAGCTGACTGGTTCTCGCGAAGCTTCCAGATTCTAGTTCGACTTCGTACTTTCCTTGGGAAACGTACACATTTAATGGGTGCAGAGATCGTGGGCTATCAGATGGCATGTCCTCTCAGTTTTGAATTTTTGGCGGTTGATGGTTTTGCTCCAAAACGACGCCGTTCGAGGATCCGCGTGTTTCTGTGCGGGTCGACCCGGCCGCTCCGGGTCGCCTATATAAATGGTTCCCACTATTCATTTTCATTTTACCAGAATCATCGAATCTTCTCCGGTGACCAGGCGATTTCCGGCAAACTTTCTCAACCTCCCAAAAGCTCAGATTCACGCTTTTTCTTCAAGCCCCCTTGCTTCCTCTGGACTCTAGGTTAGTTTTCTTCAACCCTTGCTCCATTTCCTTCCCTTTGTTTCCTGTTTTCGGGCCTTGTCTTGCTTGTCACTTCTCTACCGGAATCTGAGTAAGGTTTTTCGACGATTTTGAATTTTAGGGTTCCGGTGAGTTGTGTCCCTTAACCTTCCATCTAGGTCGACCTGCCCAGGTCAAACTGTCTAGGTCGTAGTGTCTAGGCCGAACTGTCTTTTCCTTCACAACCATTTTCCCTGCTAGTTCTTTTTCCTCGTGTTCCCTCTCTAAGAACATGAGAATCAAACATGCCAATGAGGGTCCCATGTTTGCTAGGCCGCAAAAAGGTCATGTTATATACAAGACCGAGGATGCTGACTGGAAAGTTGTTTTCCCAAGTGAGGCCAAGGATTTACTAACTTCATGGGGTGCCAATCTGGACGGCCTGGTCGTCCCTGCCGACGAACCCTACAAGGTCGATGACATTCCCTTCGGAACCTCGATGAAGATCATCGAGAAGTATGACGTTGCCATGTCAGGGCTTCTATACTTGTATTTTGACGATAATCGGGTTGCAAGCAAGGTCGCGGGGCCTTCGAGGGCTGCCAGCTCGGCATCATCTTCTTCCTTTCTGGACGTCAGCCATGTCTTGCGAGCTCCTCGAAGTAAGAAGAGGAAGACTAAGGTTGATGTTGACGCCGGTGGTGTGGCAAAGCGTGCTTTTTGGGATTGGAGAAATAAGATGACCGTTGCCGACCTGGGCATATAGACTTCGAAGTATCCCTGCAATTCTGATGACTATCGAGGCCATGTCCCTGATCCCGAGCTCGGTCTTCACGATCTGAGGAATATGCGAAGTCGGGTTGGCTTTTACATGAGCTTCTTCGAGCTGGGCCTTCGACTCCCTTTAGACCCATTTATCTGTGAATTCCTCGACGTCACCTCCACTGTCCCCCTAGACCTTACCTGGAATGCCATGAGAATCCTCATCTGTTTCACCGCGAGCACGCGTATTCTAGGATTTGAACCAACCTTGACTCTTTTCTATCATTATTTCCACCTCGACCGCAACAACAACCGCCTCCAGGCCAAAAGCCAAAATTATAGGGTGAAGTTATTTTTTGATCCCCCTGGTAAAGTTTCAAGCTGGGCTGACAAGGTCGTTTTGGTTGAGAGTAGACTTGGGTGGAATTTCACGGTGCTGACCGAGGAGCCCTACACCATTGTTCATCATGCTGACCTTGATGAGTATGATAGGTCGGCCAAACAGGCCTTGGAAGCTCCCCTTGGTGTACGGGGTAACACTCAGGTTCGATGCTATGACTGGAGGAGAATAGTTCAGGATAAAAACCTCCTCGTCGTCGCCGGGTTGTCCCCATTAAAAGTTACCGGCCTGGAACCGATGTACACCTTTCCCTCATTTGAGAGTTTCCCGGGGTGGCTACTTCACAAAGACTTTGTACTCCACCAGCACTGTTCGGGCTGCCATAGAGATCCGGAGAGGGGTTGCATTTATAAATGAGTTCTTTTAAATGTACTTTTGTAAAGCTCCCTTCTTTATTCATGCCCGTATACTTTATAAGTGTCTGACCCTCCTTTGATTTTGCAGTGATGGAGGATGTTGATACGATGAGGAGGAGGAGCTCGAGCAGGCGAGCTCAAGCGAAGTCTGATCGATCGGAGCAGTTGGGCCGAGTTCGTGTTGCCGCGACCTTGGCCGGGACTGCCGAGGTGCTCCCCACAGTTGTTCTGTCTGCTGATAAGGGCAAGGAGAAGGTGTCGGGCTCCAAGGCCCCTGTGAAGCGATCTCAGTCTACTCCGGCTTTCGCACTGTCTAAGAAGTCAAGGGTCGAGAAGCCCGTTGCGGCTGTTGAGCTCGCGGTCCCTCTCCAGATCATTCAACCCTCTAGGCCCCCCGAGTTTACTGAGCCTGATGTTACTAGGCAAGCTTCTCCGACGGGAAGTATACAAAGTGTAGCGAGCCCTTCAACCGAGGTGCACTCTGTTCCCAGCTCGGCTACCCCTCCGCAAGCTGGACCAACTTTGAGTCCTGGGGCTCATTCATTAGAATTTTGCAGAAAAGCTGTCTTGGACATTGTCGACGAGAGTCTGAATGAATTCTTCAATGATTGCACTCCATCTCGCCTGGCTGGTATCATGGGGATCGACCTCACCCATGTAAGAAGTTCTGCTAGATTTCTTCTCTTGCTTATTTCATTTTAGCTCTCTTTCCTTTGTTCTAACCTTCTCTCCTCTTCGCAGTTTGCTGCTGGCATAAAATCCTTTGCGAACAGACTGGCCCAAGCGCACAAAGATAGGCGGGAGGCCAACGAGCGCGTTGCCGAGCTCGAAAAAGATAAACTGACCAGTGTCAGCAAGAATGAGCTCGAAGGTGCTCTTGCTCGCATTGCTGAATTTGAAGCTGCTGCTGTTAAGGCTCAAGATGACATAAGGCTAAGCCAAGATCTGGCCGCCAACAAGATTGCAGAGTCGAATCGCGGTGAGGATGTCAGCCAGGTTGAGGGAGGATTTTCGAGGTCGTTGCTGATCGGGCTAAGCTTCGTGCCAACCTGAAATCTGCCCAGGGTGACGCCCTAACCGCTCAGGGTGAGCTCACGAAGTCGAGGCTGAGCTTTGAAAGTAAGGTGGGCGAACTGGAGAGGCAGCTGGCAGAAGCGAGGAAGGCCGCGAGCCCGGGGACAGCCGTTGCTGAATTTAAGAAGAGTTCGTCCTATATGGACGAGCTTCTTTCTTATTACGATAAAGGCAAGGCCCAGATTCTACGGGTTGCGGCAGCCTGCGGTATTCCACTTCGGGATCTGGTCAAGTGGGGAGATGCTGAGTTGAAGGGAGACCTGGCTCGATGCGGGCACGAGCTCGTACCTTACCAGCCCGAAGAGCTGGAGTTGATTAGTAGGAAAGATGCCGAGCTGGGTCGTGAGCCCTGGGTGCCTCCTCCTGCTTTTGACAATAATGTGCCCTTCTTGCTTGACGCCATGGCTGACGGGGATGAGGTCGATTTTGATGGAGAGTTCAAGTTAGGAGAGTTTGAAGGAACCAAATCAAACCAAGACGAGCATGCCCGCTCTATTCATGAGGCCCGAGCCGTGCGACCCTTAGTTTAGTCCTCATTGCGACTTTTAGTCGTCGTCTTGCTATTGTAATCAAACAGGTGATTTTGTATTTTTGGCCCATCCGGGTTTGTAAATAACTTGATTTGTATATATATATATATATATATATATATATATGCCTGAGTTTGTCTCTGTCTCAATTCTGCTTATTTTACTTGGTATTTTTGCGCAAATTTTTCCTGTATGGTGACCTCGACGTGGCGAGGTGCCATTCTTACCTACTCTTCAGCGTGGTGAAGAGTAGGTCGTAAGGTGACCTCAACGTGGCGAGGTGCCTTTTTACTTACGATCTTCTTCAACGTGGTGAAGAGTAGGTCGTAAGGTGACCTCGATGTGGCGAGGTGCCTTTGTACTTACGATCTTCTTTAACGTGGTAAAGAGGAGGTCGTAAGGTGACCTCAACGTGGCGAGGTGCCTTTGTACTTACGATCTTCTTCAACGTGGTGAAGAGTAGGTCGTAAGGTGACCTCGACGTGGCGAGGTGCCTTTGTACTTACGATCTTCTTCAACGTGGTGAAGAGTAGGTCGTAAGGTGACTTCGACGTGGCGAGGTGCCTTTTTACTTACGATCTTCTTCAACGTGGTAAAGAGTAGGTCGTAAGGTGACCTCGACGTGGCGAGGTGCCTTTTTACTTACGATCTTCTTCAACGTGGTGAAGAGTAGGTCGTAAGGTGACCTCGACGTGGCGAGGTGCCTTTTGACAATGTGGAGGAAAGTAAATTTGCAGTTGATGCCAGATAGGAGAAACTTCTTTTTATTGATAATATCGGAAACAGCATTACATCAGTGATAGTATTTTTTCAAATGATCCGCATGCCAAGGATTCTTTAGTGGTGTGTCATCCTGTTCAGCCAGTCGATAAGTCCCATCTCTGATTATGCCTGTTACTCTGAATGGGCCTTCCCAGTTTGGGGATAGTTTATTCCTCCCAGCGTTTCTACCAATCACCTCGATCTTTCTGAGTACCCAGTCTCCGATGTTAAAGGATCTTGTTCTGATTCGTTTGTCGTGGTGAGCTTTAGCGAGCTGCTTGTAATTAATCATCCTGAGTCTTGCTTCCAGCCTTCTTTCCTCCAAGTAGTCGAGGTCGAGCCCCCGAGTTGTTGCGTTGTCTAGCTCGTCAAAATGGGCTACCCTTAATTAATGTTGGTAGGGCCATTTCTACTGGGGCCATTGCCTCTGATCCGTATGCCAGTGTGAAAGGTGTCTCTCCTGTTGAGCCTCTGACCGAAGTGCAGATTCCCTATAGTACAATAGGTAGCTCGTCGAGCCATCTTCCTTTCTTCTCATCCAGATTTCTCTTCAAGGCATGGAGGATCTTTTTGTTTCCTGCTTCGGCCTGACCGTTTCCTTGGGGGTGACCAACCGAGGACTTCCAATGCTTAATATTCATTTGCTCGCATCTTTGAGTGAACTTGGTGGAGAACTGGGTGTCATGGTCGGACACAATAGCTCGAGGTAGGCCAAATCGGCACCAAATATAGTCGTGTATGAAGCTGATTGCCTTCTCCTCGGTTATGGTAGCCAATGGTTTTGCTTTTATCCATTTTGTAAAGTAATCTACCGCCACTATTAAGAACTCATGACCTCCTTTAGCTTTTGGGAAGGGTCCTATGAGGTCGACTCCCACATATCAAATGGTCAGGCTGCGACTACCGGTGTTTGTGGGCGATGGCGATCTTGGGATATTAGCAAATCTCGGCATTTGTCACATCTTTGCACGTAGGTCTCCACGTCTTTCCGCAAGGTCGGCCAGTAATAGCCGTGGAAGAGAATTCTATCTGACAGCGGCCTCGCGCCGGGGTGACCTCTGCATACTCTTTCGTGGACTTCGGCGAGGAGGTCATCCACTGTCTCTGGTCGGACACATCTGAGTAATGGCTTGGTGAACGATCTCCTGTATAGTATCCCAACAATCACTGTGTAGAGAGCTGCTCTCTTCCTTACTAGCTGGGCTAAGTCTTTTTCTTCAGGCAGTATTTCGTGCTCGATATAGTCTTGTATTTCATCTATCCAGCATCTTTCTGTCGGGTTGATGGGCATGACTTCCTCCCTATTTACTTATGGTGACTCGAGGGTTTCCAACCATACGTCTTGAGGGAGGTCGCTGATATCCGATGATGCAATCTTGGATAGGTGATCAGCTTGCGCATTCTCTGTCCTGTCCACCTGTTTTAGCTCCTAGTATTCAAATTTTTCTAACAGGTGTTTTGCAAGCTCGCAATATTTTGACAATGTGGGGTGATTAGCCCTGTACTCCCCCCAAACTTGCTTCATGACGAGCTGGGAGTTGCTGAAGATTACGACCTGGCTGGCCCCAAGCTCCAGTGCGAGCTCTAGTCCTGCGATCAGAGCTTCATATTCTGCTTGATTGTTGGATGCCTTGAATTTAAATCATGAGCTTTCTGAATTCTCCTCCTTCGGTGAGTACAAGGATAAGCTGCCGCTACGCCTTGCTTGACGAGCCGTCAACATAGAGTGCCCAATGGTGCAGTGGCTGAGGGCATGACGAGCTGGCCGTCTTGATATGCCTGGGCGGGCTGGGAGGGTTTGTCGAAGATGTCAGCTCGGTTAAAGGCTGATTACTCCTTAGGTCACCTAGATGCCAAGCACATTCTTATCAGGGTTCATCATGAAGAGGATTACCAAAGACTATGGATTAAAGACCAATGGTATCTCGGTCGATTCCCTATGCGTGTATTTAAATGGACACAGGATTTTTGCCCGGATGTGGAAAGTTCAATTGTTCCAATGTGGTTTTCTATCCCAGGACTTCCAGTACATCTATTCCATCGTGCAACCCTGCATGCTATTGGTAACATGGTTGGGCGAAACTTGATGATTGATCAACCTACCGCTAATCTTACGCGTCCTAGTTTGGCTCGGATTTGTATTGAAGTTGATCTTCTAAAGCCAATCCCTAAAAGAATTTATATAGACTGTGGTAACAAATATGCTGGTTTCTGGCAGGCCATAGAGATGGAAGGCATTCCACGCTATTGTAAACATTGTTGCCGCCAAGGTCACACGAAAGAGTTTTGTAAAATCAAGAACCCTTCGATGTCTTCAAAAGCCAATGATGCTGCCAATCCTCCCCGTATACATACTGACCAGGCGACTACATCTAATCATGGTGCTAATGCTAGTGCTCCGGTCCAGAAACCTGGTGCTGGTGCTGTTATTGCAACACGATGGACACCAAAGAATATCACATCTATCCCTACCACTTCTACAGCGGCTGCTAAGGACTTTGGTAACTCTGAAATTCTTGTTTCGACTGATAATATTACTGTTAATATTCCAATCTCCTCTCGTCCTATTATTGATCAGATTAAGGCTCCCATTAATGATCCCATAATGCATGAAGATGTTCACAAAGATACTATCTCTTCTCCACCGCATGAGGAGGCTCACAAAGATAATATATCTTCTCCTTTGCATAATGCTCATGTTGATATTGCTAATTCAGCCCTTGTTCTACATAGAAGCACTGGCCCAAATGATCATGGAACAATTCCAGCTTTGACCAGCGATGCTTTGCCTTTGGTTTCAATGTCTATTAACACTTCTCCAAACAGATTTGCTGCCCTCACAGATTTTGATGCAAATGTTAATGAAGGGTATGAGGTGTGTATGAATGATGATAATAATGAGAATGAAGAGCAAGTTCAGGCCCAGGCAGTCCATCATGTTTCTGATGAATCCAGCTCGGAAGATGAACAGGATACCAGCATGGCCACTGTTGTGCACGCTCTTAATTTGGATTCTTCTGTCCCAGCTCCAATTGGTAAACACATAATTTCTCCCAGAATTACAAGGTCTAAAGCTCACACTTCTTCAAATAATTTCCATGTCTGTTAACATCCTTTTTTGGAATATTCGGGGGATGGGTAATGACCCATCCATTGGCCGTTTGAAACAGCTCGTTAAGTTACACAAGATTTCTCTCATTGCTATTTATGAACCTATGATAGCTGCTGACCATATTATGAGAATTTCTCGCAGGCTTCGCTTTAATTTTTTCCATTCTAATCCCAATAGCTCTATTTGGATTTTTGTTAAATCTGCTTTCACCTGTCAAGTTTTGCGTGATACTTCTCAGCATATTACTGCCCAGATCAAGCACTTCTCTTGACCTTCTCCGGTTCTCATTTCCTGTATTTATGCAAGCTGTGATTCGGATATTAGACAAGATCTATGGACTGATTTGATCGATATTGGTTCTTCTTTTCCCTCCATGCCTTGGTTAGTTGGAGGAGACTTTAATATTATCCTTTCTCCAGATGAAAAATTAGGTGGTTCTAGATGGGATCGTTCTGGTGCCCTTGATTTCCATTCTTGTTTGGCAGCGGCTGGTCTTTCCGATATGGGTTTCTCGGGAAGTAAGTTTACCTGGTGGAATTCTCGTGGCGGTCAAGCTTCTATATTTCAGCGAATTGATAGAGTACTCAGCAATAGTCATTGGCAGAATAATTTTGTGGATACCAATGTGGAACACCTCTCTCGAACTTGCTCTGATCACTCTCCATTGCTGGTTCATATTATTAAGGATCGTATTTCTTACTGCTCTTCCTTTCGGTTCCTGAATATTTGGACTTCTCATCATTCCTTTCGGCCTCTTGTTCAGGAAGTCTGGCAATCTCCAGTTGAGGGGAGACCTCTATATCGTTTTACTAAAAAACTTAGTAATGTGCGTCATGCTCTTTCTTCCTGGAATCGCAATATTTTTGGAAATATTTTCCAGCATCTCCAGCGTGCAGAAGATGATGTCAAAGATTGTGAGCTTATTTTTGAAACTGATCCTTCTCCTGAAAATCGAGCAGCTATGTCTTTGGCTCATGCTAATCTTAAACGTCAGTTAAAGCTGGAGGAAGATTATTGGAAGCAAAAAGCCAGAATTAAGTGGCTTAAGGATGGAGAAGGTAATACCAAGTTGTTTCATGCCTCTGTCCAACAGACTCGCCGTCGTCTCCACATTCATTCTATCAACTCTTCTGATGGTACTAACCTTACTGCTATAGAAGATATCAAACAACACGCCGTGAATCATTTCCAATCTCAATTGCAAGCCTCCCCCACTGTTGATAATGAGCTTTTGGATGTTATCCCAAATCTTGTCACTGGTGATATGAACAGTTCTCTGTCTAACATTCCCTCCATGGATGAAATCAAGGCTGCAGTTTTTTCTATGGATGGAGATAGTGCTGCTGGGCCCGGTGGATTTTCTGGTAAATTTTTTTCTTGCTGCTGGGATATTATTTGTGATGATTTTTACTCCGCCATATTGGAATTCTTCTGCGGGTTTTCTCTTCCCCGTAGTTGGACTAGTACTTTGATTATTACTATTCCGAAGAATGACAATCCATCCAGTTTCAGTGAATTCCGGCCGATAAGTTTATGCAACTTCTGCAATAAGGTTATCTCCAAGATTCTTTCTGTCAGATTGGCCCCTATTTTGCCTTCTATTATCTCTGAAAACCAAAGTGGTTTTGTAAAGGGTCGGCTTATTCATGATAGTATTCTTTTGGCTCAAGAGCTTATGATGCACCTTGATAAAAAGGTCTCGGGATCTAATGTGCTTATCAAGCTTGACATGGCGAAAGCTTTCGACAGAATTTCTTGGCCTTTTCTTATCAAAGTTCTCCGCCGCTTTGGTTTCTGTGAGCTCTTTATTGACATGATATGGCGCCTGATCTCTAATAATTGGTTCTCTGTTCTAGTCAATGGTGCTCCTACGGGATTTTTTCCTTCTTCTCGGGGTCTTCGTCAGGGAGATCCTCTCTCTCCTGGCTTATTCATCATTGCTGCTGAAGTCCTCAGTCGAAGTCTAAATGCTCTTCACATGGCTCATTCTAATGTTGCCTTCTCCTCTATTAGCGGGTGTCCGATTATTTCTCACCTCGCCTTTGCTGATGATATTATAATTTTTTGCAATGGTAATCGCCGCTCTCTGGATCGTCATAAGACTATTTTATCTAAATATGAAGCCTGTTCGGGACAGTGTATCAATGCCTCCAAAAGCAACTTCTCTTCTTCTGCTCATTTGGATCCTTCGAGGATTAAATATATATCTTCTATCTTGGGGTACTCTCATAAAGCTTTACCAATCACTTATTTGGGTTGCCCTCTCTTTACTGGTAAAAAGCTCAAGAGATACTTTGATCCGCTTCTTCTCAAGATCCGTAATCGGATTGACACATGGATTGGTAATTTTCTTTCTCCAGCTGGAGGGGTTATTTTAATTAATCATGTTCTCCACTCCATCTCCACTTATTATCTAGCTGCCCTTGCCCCTCCAAAATCTGTGCTTCTTAGCCTTGAGCGTTTATTTTCCAACTTCTTTTGGGGTCAATGTGAGGGTCGCAATAAAGCTCATTGGATTGCTTGGTCGACTTGTTGTAGACCAAAGATGGAAGGGGGCCTTGGTATTCGCTCATTATCGGATCTTTCCCGTGCTTATTCAGCTAGCTCTTGGTGGAGATTTCGCACTCAAAGTTCTTTATGGGCCTGCTTTATGAAATCCAAATATTGTCTGCGTGTGCACCCTTGTTTAGCTAATCAAAGAGGTTCTGTCACGTGGATGCGTATGCTGGAAATTAGACCTTTTGTTGAACCCCATTTGCGCTGGTTGGTTGGTGTTGGTTTGTGCTCTCCATGGCATGATCTTTGGCTTGATGATGGCCTGCTCTCTAAACCGCATAGCTATGAGGCTGATGCTATTCAGGATCTGTTCACAGATGATTCCCGCCTCACAGCTGCTGCCTCGGCTGTTCTGCCCAGTCAGGATATGACCCGCATTCACGCCAGCAACATCCTCCTGGCCAACGTCCCTGACAAGCCCTGTTAGGCTCTTGCTTCATCTGGTAAATTCTCAGTTTCTTCGGCTTAGGACCTGCTGTAAAATAACCATCCAAAGCTGTTATCTGCTCAGTTTGTATGGCACAAAGACATCCCAGATCAGATTAGTGTTTTTTTATGGTGCCTTCTTCAGCACCGTATTCCTATTGATGAGGCTATTTGTCGTAAGGGTATTCATCTTGCCTCTAAATGTCGTTGCTGTGAGGGTGGTTTTGTTGAATCCTTCCAACATGTTTTTATTTCTGGCAAAATAGCAGTTGAAGCTTGGAACTGTTTTAACATGGAATATGGAATTCTTTTTCGATCTAGGTCCATTTCCCAAGCTTGTTTCTCTTGGTGGTTTATGCCAAAAGCTAGCATTCATCACATTGCTCTTCCTGCATTGATTCTTTGGCGGCTTTGGAAAAATAGGAATTCTTGGATCTTTGATGGGCGAGGTTTTTCTAGCTCTCAACTTATTCGGGATATTCGAGCGGATCTCTATCCGATTATTGCTGCTTCGACGAATTTATCTAACTCTCGCCCTAGACCTATTCGTCTTATTTCTTGGACTAAACCTCCTCCATCTTGTCTAAAACTCAATACTGATGGTGCTTCTAAAGGTAATCCTGGTCTAAGCGGTGGTGGAGGTATTATTCGAAATTCTAATGGTCATTTTATTCATGCTTTTGCCTCGTTCTTCGGAGTTTGCTCGAATAACACTGCTGAAGCTAAAGCCCTTCTGCAAGGTCTCATCTGGCTTCGAGACAATGGCTACAGGGATGCCATTATTGAAATTGACTCTAAGATTATCTTCGATTGCATCACTTCTCAATCTTCTCCTCCTTGGACCTGCTGGAATATTATTCAGAGAATTTACGCTATTCAGCGAACATCTCAATTTCAATTTCATCATTGTTATCGTCAGGCTAATAGTATTGCGGATAAATTGGCTAACTTTGGCTGCGCTTCTCAGGCAAATCATCAGTTCTCCTCTTTTCTTGATCTTCCCTCTAACATAAGAGGTCACATTGTTTTAGGTGCTCAGGGCATCCCCTATCTTCGTCGTTAATTTAGTTTTTTCCTATCATGTATTTCCTCTTTCGAGGCTCGGCTCCTCCGTCCTCCCATTTATAAGGGCCAGGCTAGTTGTCCTCCTCAAGTTTGTACTTATTTTTTTCTTATTAATAAAATTTAGCAGGGTGCCGCCCCTGTTTCCCTAAAAAAAAAATGCGATGAAGTCTGCAAGTACTTGGGCTTTTATTGCTTTGCGTTGCTCGTACGTGATATCGTATCCTGAGAGCTCGACAGACCACTTTAACATTCTCCCAGCTACGTCTGGTTTGTGAAGGATTTGCCTGAGTGGGAGGTCGGTATATACCGTCAAGGCATGGGCCTGGAAGTACTGTGTCAGCTTTTTTGCCGCTACGATCAGGGCTAGTACTACTTTTTCCACATTTAGATATCTTGTTTCCACATCTGTGAGTGCGTGGGAGACGTAGTATATTGGTCTTTGGACCGCATCTCGTTCACTGAGTAGGACTGCTGCGACAGCTGTGTCTGAAGCTGCGAGGTAGACGTAGAGGTGTTCTCCTGGTGCCGGGCTTGTAAGTAGTGGCGGGCTGCCCAAATATGTCTTCAGCTCGGCGAAGGCTTTGTCACAGTCTTCATTCCAGGCGAACTTCTTGCTTCCTCGTAGCGTCTTGAAGAATGGGAGGCTCTTTTCTGCAGATTTTGCTATAAATCTCCCTAGAGCCGTGATTCTTTCATTCAGCCGTTGTACCTCTTTAATCGAGCTGGGAGCCTTCATGTCGACTAGGGCTTGAATCTTTTCTGGGTTGGCCTCAATACCTCTCTCGTTCACCATGTAACCCAGGAATTTGCCTGCCTTTACCCCGAAGGCACCTTTGGCTGGATTGAGCTTCATTTTGTTTTTCCTGAGATTGGAGAAGGTTTCTTTTAGGTCGTCAACGTGGTTGGCTTGCTTCGTCTTGATGACCATGTCGTCGATGTAGGCCTCGACGTTTCTTCCCAGCTGGTCTCTGAAGACCCTGTTCACCATTCGTTGGTAGGTAGCCCCTGCGTTTTTGAGCCCGAAGGGCATCATTTTGTAACAATAGATGGCGCCTGCTGCTCGGAAGGCTGTCAGCCCCTAGTCGGCTAACCACATGCATATCTGATGGTACCCCGAGTATGCGTCGATGAAGCTGAGTATTTTATGGCCTGCGATTGCATCCACAAGCTGATCTATCCTCGGCAGTGGGTACCAGTCCTTTGGGCAAGCCTTGTTCAGGTCTGTGAAGTCGACGCACATTCTCCACTTTCCGTTGGTTTTTTTGACCATCACCACGTTCGCGATCCAAGTCGGATAGAAGACTTCTTCAATGATGCCTGATTTGAGTAGTTTGTCTACTTCTTCCTTGATCGCTGCTTGTTTTTCTGGGGAGAATATTCTAGGTCGTTGTTGGACAGGAGTTATGGTTGGGTCTACGTTCAGCTTATGCACAGCGACCTCCTCGCTGATTCCCTCCATATCCTCTGTCCTCCATGCAAATACATCTTTATTTTTGCAAAGGAATCTAATTATTGCCTCCCTTTCATCCTTGTCGATCTCCAGTCCGACCTTGATTTTTTGTTCGGGGAAGTCGAAGTTGATGACCACCTCGTCAAGATCTTCATGTGGCTGGATTTCAGGTTGATCCCTTGGATCTAGGCTTTCTACTGTGACGACTTTGTTTGGCTTCTTTGTGTCGTCGGTGGCGACCTGGTAGGAGTCGGCCTGCTCGGTGCCCAAAGTTGCCACGTCGGGCAGGTCGTCATCCAGGCCTTCCTTACGCCGTGAGGTAGAGAGATTGTTTTGTTCCAGCGTTTGGGTGATTGGAGGCGAGTCGGCATGCTCGGCATCCGATCTAGATACGTCGGGCCTGTCGTCGTCCTCGTCTACCTCTTTGTGCGGGTTGGGTGAGCCGCGGGCCCGCCCGCGCTGACTGCTATGCTTGCTTGTCGGAGAGGCTTGTTTTGGAGCCTTCCCTGATTATTATTGACTTCAGCCGCTTGTCATCGAGGTCTACTTGATAGACCTCTTCGTGGGTTGTAGTCATTTTTCTTTTCCCCTTGAGTCGAGCTTCCTCGACCTTCTTTTCTTCAAGAAGGTAGTTCAGAGTGCTTCTTGGATCATTCCTCACTTCTCCAACCCCGTTGTCTGTGGGGAATTTAATTTTTTGATGAGCTGGAGAGATCACCATTTCGAACTTTGTCTGGGTTGGGAGTCCCAGGATGGCATTGTACGGAGAGGGGATGTCAAAGACCAGAAAAGTGATAACCTCGGTGCGAGAGTTGTCTTTGGAACCGAGGACCACGTTTAGGTCGACTGTGCCCTTGACAGCGACCTTGTGCCCAGTGAAACCTTCCAGCTTGATTCCACTCGGGGTCAAATGCGAGCTTCCCAATCTGATTTCTTGGAAGCACTTGTAGAACAGAATGTCCTTCCCTGCTCTTGTGTCGATAAGCACTCTTTTCACCCTTCCCCTGCCAATTTTGGCTTCGACGGTCAGAGCATGTCCCCTTGCGGCGGGGTTGGCTGCCAGCTCGCTGTGTATGAATGGTATTCCCTTCTCCCCCCAAACATGAGGCGGGCTGACAGTTCGGTTGAGACTGTTAATCGCCGTTTTGAGCTTAGTAATGCTTGTCCATTCTTCTGTAATCGTGTTGACAAGGACCTCGTCTTCGTCGGCATTTTTCCTCGGGGCCTCTCATGGCCTTTCTCTGTCGCCGCCTCCTCGCTGCTCATATCTTCTGAGCTCCCCTCTGTCAATCAGCTTCTGGATCACCTTTTTGAGCTGAATGCAGTCTTCGGTGGTGTGCCCGATGTCGTTATGGTAAGCACACCTTTTATTGGGGTTGCGAGGATAAGGAGTTTCTCTCTACGGTTTAGGTCGGCCAATCTTGTTTTCTTGCAGCAGCACGTTCATGATATGTTCTCTGGTCGCGTTTAAGGGGGTATAGAACTCTTCTTTTTTGGCCCATTTGTTCTTCCCCTTTCCTTTGCCATGTCCATTGCTGCCTCCCTCCTTCCGGTCCCCAGACTTGTCTTCCTTTCTCGTTTTGCGCCCGGAGGATTTCGGTCCTCCTTATCTTGTTACGCCAAAGTTTTCTCGATGTTCCCAATATTCTGGGCAGCAGTGTACATCTCCGCGCTGGTAGTAGGGGGTCGCATGCCAATTTCAGATAGGAGCTTGGCAGATCGGCATCCAGCTTGGAAGAAAGCCATTATTGTCTTGTCGGGGACATTAAGCAACTTTTCAGCGACATGTTTGAACCTGTCCAGGCAGCTTTCCAAAGATTCTCAGGTCGCTGTTTGATCCCACAGAGGTCAGATTCTTTCTTGGGGAGGTCTCCTACCGATGAGTATTTTTTCAGGAAGGCTTTCTTCAGGTCGTACCAATCTCTGATAGAGCCCTCTTCCAGCTCCTTGAACCAATTGAGGACGACCTCCTCGAACGTGCTGACGAACACAATACACCATAGATCCAGGTCTCTGGTGCACACTCCCATCTTTGCTTCGAAGCTTGAGACATGGCTTCGAGCATTCGTGTTTCCTGCGTAGCTTTTTAGGGACGGCAGCTTTAGGCGATGATTGGGTGGAGTGTCCCTGATTCTTCTGCAGAAAGCTGCTGTCACGTTTCCTGATAGCTTGCCTTCTTTACCTCTTTTGAGGGCTTCTAGTCTGTCTCTTATTTTGCGCAGTACCTCGTCTTCCAGGTTGCTGCTCCTACCCCTCCTTTTAGATCGGCGATCGTGGCCGTTGATCTTGGAGTATTTGTGTGAGGATGCATCGCTACTGGAGGTATTGTGCTGGATGGATTTGCATTTTGACCTGTGGCTGCGAGCTTCCTCCAGCTTGCGTGATCGCTCCTCGTCACGCTCAGCTCGGTAGGATCTGTAGGACAGGGGCGGACTGGGCTCTCGAGCTTTTGGTCCCATCCTTGAGTATACGCTCCCTCTAGGGCGCTCTCTGTCTGGTGTTCCCAGGCGATCTTTGACGCTGGGTTTCTGATGTGCTTCTATTCTTCGCCCAAGCCGGCTTTTTACACTTCGTCTAGGAGCATCATCCCTTGACTCCCCATGATGACTGTCAGCCCACAGACCCTTGGGCTCACTCCTTCCAGGTCGACCATCGTGATGATCATTTCGAGAAGGGTGAGAGCTCGGGGTCGGTAGCTGGGTTGCCTGGGCGGGGAGCTTGCGGGATAGCTCGTATTCGCGCTTCTTCAGCTCTCTCTGTCTTTCTAAGAAAGCTTTTTCCTTCCTTATGTGTTCCAGCTCGGCGAGGTCGATTTCTTGCTGTGTAGGAGGCATCTTGTTGCCTATCATGATAAGGTCGTCTCTGTCTCCTGAACCCTCGCCGGCTGAGGAAGGGGGAGTGGGTGTTTGACCATTCATGTTCGTCCTCCCGGCCCTTTGGTGGTGGCTGCCTTCTTTCCCAAGGCTTTTCTCCTCATTGCCCTAACCAATTTCGAGCTCGAGTGTTTTGATGAAGAGGAGCCGGATGAGGGCACCGCGGCGACTCCTTCTCAACTTGCCCGGGGGATTGCTGCGAGCGGCGAGCATGCCGGCGTTGTTGAGCGGCGAGCTTGGAAACTTGCTTGGAGGTTGCCATGTTTGATCACAGAAAAACTTGTCTCGGCAACGGAACCAAACTGATCACGCCAAAAGAGATTGTGTGAACGTGTCTTGGTCTATGTGTGTTGTCTAGTAGGATTCCGGCTTTGTGTTGCAGGGATTGTCCTTGAAGTGCAAGTAGCTTTGAACCTGTGATCAACAAAGAACACCGTAAGGGGTGCTGGGTTGTTCCAGCGATAACCCTCAGGCGTGAGAATTAGCAATACTTCGTAGGAGAGGTAAAGCTAAGAAAGTGTGTAAGCAAGTAATTTGCATGTACCTTATGAGGCCTGTTGAGGGTGCTTTTTATAGAGATAGGAACCATAATCCTGGTTGGATTCGGAGTAAGGGTGATATGATCAACATGTCCTTCGGAATAGGTTTCCTCATATGCTTAGGACTGATATGTAGAGTTTGTAATAGGACTCTTCCCAGTTTGAGAGACAATTTCCGTAATGGGCTCTGTTAAGTTTCGCTGAGGGAGATTACGTCGAGGTCGGCCTGGCATGCGCCAGGTCGCTCGTTGTAATCAAGGTCGGCCTGGCATGCGCCAGGTCGCTTGATGTTGCGAGGTCGGCCTGGGACGTTCCCAGGTCGCAATGTAGGTCTCTGTGTCAGCGTTCTGGGAGAGTATACTGGTGAGGTGAGTGACCTGTCATATTGTGATTTCCAGGTCGTTATGTTCGAGGTGGTGTATGTCACCTCGGTAATTGCCAGCTGGAGCTCATGAGGCTGCGATATCTGCCACGTGTCCAGCTGAAGGCTGAGGTCGTTCACAAGGATTACAATGGAAGAAAACTCATATTTTCCTTAAATACAAGGATTACAATGGAAGAAAACCCATATTTTCTTCTTTGTTTATACGTCAACGATAACTCCTAGTCGGCAACCCGACTACAACTCTTCAGTCTTCGATCCGTGATGATAGTTGTTATTTCCTTGGCTTGACACTTGAATCGTCGGATGAAAGCTCCTTTTCTACACGAAGCTACTCTCTAGTCTCTTCAATTGTAGTAGCTTATCTCTCATAATTATTTGAATATGAAGATCAGGATAATATTTTGTGTGATTCTCGAAGAATATTACATTTTGTTACACACACCTTTTGTATACTTTTGACACAATTAATTAGTTGACTTAGCATTTCCTCGTTTGGTAAGCGCAAACAAGTTACCATTACCTCAGTCCAATGGATTAAACCTCCCCTAGATTTGGTCAAGCTAAACTCTAATGGTGCCTCCAAAGGAAACCCAGGCCCAAACGCGGGAGGGAGTATTATTCGCAACTCCGAGGGTCATTTGATCATTATCGCCTACACTACAGTGTATGGGAAAACATGAACACTATGGCTGAAGCTCACGCTCTTCGCCAGGGCGTCAAGTGGCTTTATACTGAATATGAAGGAGCCATCGTGGAGATGGATTCAAAAGTCATATATGATTGCCTTACCAAGGGCAACAAGCCTCCATGGAAATGCTGGCATCTCATTAAGTCTATCTCTTGGGAACTTCGATCGAGTGGTATGGTTCTAAGCCCCCCATTTCCTTTATTTTTTCAAAAAAATAAAAAATAAAAAAATGGCACTCACCAAAGGCACTGTGCAGTTTCTTCCGGTGAAACTCGTCAAATTTATAGGAAGTTTTGAAATAACCGTTGCTATATATTAACGGTTATTTCCAACGGTCATACTCGTGAATAGTCATATTAAATTTGACTAGAACGGTAAATAAGATTTTAATTCTCTTCACGTCTTTAAAACTCTTCAGCTCTGTATAATGTTATCTGACCGTTAGAAACTTGAGCCTTAAATTTTTTACAACCTCATCCTTCTAAACTTACTTGAATCAGAGTCTGACATCATCAAATGCCGGGACTTCTAACGTACAAAAAGTGCTTATTTTGATCAATGACGTACATTTACATTGTATATGGACTAAATTTTCAGATTTTTTGATAATATAGGACCACTGGTGCACTTAACCCTTAAAAATTACTCCCTCCGTTCCAGGCAAAGAGTCCAGTTTTGATTTTTTTCGGTTAACTTAGTTGAAGTTTGACCGATAATTAACATAAATTTAGTGATTTTTACAAAGTTTTAAAAATTGCAATCCATAGTATTCTTAAAATAGTTTTTAATTAATAAAATTTTATTTCCTAAAACATAAGTAAAGTATATAAAATTTTGATTTGATTTAGTCACATGTTGACTTTTAAAAAAGAAAAGTTGACTCTTTGGCTGGAACGGAGGGAGTAATAAATAAAAATCATGCACTTCTTTTAGATTAAAAAAATGGTTTTCTATTGTCCTCCACGAGGTGACTCAAATTACATTGGGTCATTGGGTCTGAGACTAAGCCGGACAGAGGAGTCGAAATACGACACATTTCAGCAAATAGATTGATCCACACACGAGAACTTAGTAATAATTAAATGACTAATCATAGATATAATAGTTTGTATTATTTGAATTTAGAAAGTGACATACCATCTGGGGAAGTTGTGAATCAAAATACATATTAATTGAAACCTCGCCACCGAGATAGTCAGATTGCCACAGCGATTGTCACATTAATGTAACATCCGTCAAGTAGCACTCCGCCACCGCAATCATCAGATTGCCACCGCAATTGTCAGATTGCGTTCCACTACGGCAACCATTAATTAGATCCTTGGATCAGAGTCTGACATAACCCATCTGATTTTCCAGTGCAAAAAATTTATCATTCGAAAAGCATTTGACCCCTCTCAAGGAAGGCATATCAAAAGCATGCTCACCAACAAACATACACGCGAGGGACAAAAGCTACTTTTGATTTCCATGATGCTAAACAATAAGACTATTGGAAAAAATTTCTTGCAACTTGAGCATGCTCTCATGACCAAATCTACACTTCACTTGAATTGCCATCCCTAATTAACACTAACAAAACTACCTCGTAAAAAGTAAGCTCTATCCTATCTAGAAACACAACAGTGATTGTTATTCACCTGAGCTCTCACACGAGCTCCCGAGATTCGCCATTATATCATGAACTAACAATCTGATTATGTTGCCACCTGATAACCTCGATAACTCCACACATTCTTGCAAATCAGCATCACAGACTATTAAAACCCACTCATGATCATCGTCTAAGTACTTGATATCGAACGTAACTGTTTCTATCTTCAGCCTCTTTGCCACTTCTTCCCTTAATGTAACAATACCAGAAGTCAATGGGAGACGAAACCTTATGATATCATCTTTGTATGTTGCTTTTATCGTTATAGTTTTCATTTCTGGCCTGGCTGAAAATTGTTGCATTGTGCTTGGTGGGTCCCTGGATTCTTTAAGATGCATATCCAGACATGGTTGATTTGGCCAACTGTAGTCTGGGACCCGTTCATCGAGAAGGATGTCTCCGATTGGACAAAGATTTCTCAGATCATGTGAGCTTCCTGCATCCTCTAAAAGCATTCCTCCAAATGGCTCTTCTGGTTGTGTTGTGACAAGGGCATCTGGAATCGACAATGCAGCAGGAGGATTCTGTCCTTTTATTTGTTGACTTTCCAATTCCAACAATCCCCCATTTCTTAATTGCTCGTTAGAAGGAGAAACTGTCTGATGATATTGTGAAGAAGATTCAATCCCAAGGTAAGGGCTACCTTGGCATGAACCATGGGAAGTAGGAGTTCCAATGCTCTCTTCTCTAGAACCACTAACACCAAGAACTTGATTTGCTCTTTCTGCAGGCCCGTCACTTCCAGATGTCTGATGGCTGGGCCCTTCATTCTTCTGATCGGGAAGTTCCGATGGTTTAAAGCCTGGTGAATCTCGTTGATTGGATCCATTTAAACTGGTTGGCCACGACATTGAACCAACAGCAACAGGAAGTGAGCTAGCAGCCAGAGAAGTAATTGTGAATGTTCCTTCAGCACCTTGTACAGATTCAATCACACGCTTTAACTTCGTGAGCGAGCGGTTAACCTTATTGATCTTTCTAGAAGGCCATCGAGAGATTCCGTGCTGTCTACATATACGCTTCATTGTGGTAGGACAAACTGCAAAAGCAAATCTTGATAAGAATAGTGCATATTGGTCCCGCTGAAAGAGATCAAATAACCTTTAGGCCCTTTGGGATAGCAGGAATGGAGAGGAATGGTAATCTCATCCATGTTCTACTGGATACCCATGTTTGGCACTCACAATTGTAGGAAGAAACTCCATTCCTCTGTGAATGAGATTCCCAGAAAGAGTGCATATCTCATTCCTTGATCCATTCTTGGCATTGGTTTTAGTGTAAGGCATTAAATTTATTTCCTCAATTAACATTTTATATGCATTTCTCCAAAATATTTTTTTTCTCGTCCAAATGCTTGAATGGAATATATATGGGATCGTATTTCTGGGAATCCCATACAAACGGAATCCCATTCACAGTCTCCATTCCTGCCATCCCAACGGGGCCTTACTGGAATAACCCTACAGCAAGACAACAAAGCATTTTATATATTTATAAGCATACCACCAAGACTCTTTGCAGCATCTTTAAGACTACCGGCAAAATACTGCTGCAGAACTTCCAGGCTAATTGATTTCTCAGCCTTCCCACGTTTTCTCTCTGATTTCTTGCCCGCGACTTTAGTCTCTGGCAATGAAAAAGCAGTTTTGGCATCACCGGTGCCACTGATATCTCCTCCACCAGTTAATGCATCATATTCCACCATCTGAGGTTGTTCTAGTGAATCAAGATGAACCATCGCTCCTCCATTTGGTAGGGCTTCAGGTATGAGACCAGGAGGAGATAACCTAGACTCAGATAATCGAATGGATTCAATTTCTGAATCACGTTTCTCATTCATGGATGCTTTAATAATTTCAAAAGATCTCCCATCCCCACATATTTCTTCCCCAGATGCAACCCGAAGACTTCGAAAATGCTGCTTCATTGTTGTCATTAGTGAGCCTAACATGGTCTTCTGGTCCATGCAATCTACCACGTTAGGCGGGAGAAAGAACTCTAGAATGTAATCATCGCCACCGGTGTGCGTGCTCCGCAAACAGATCGCAAAAGAGCCAACTAGTCCAAACATACGTGCATAATGTACTAATGGGTACTCGGTTTTGCAAAATTGGGTGATATTCTCACAGAAACATGCACTGCGGGATGCAAAGGCCTTTCCAGCTACACCCTGTCCCTTTTGCAAGTGATGCTCAGCACAGGCATCTCGGAAGCCCCACATGTGAGCATCTACTACGTAGACAGCTACATCAGTTGTTGACATGCATACTTGTCCCATGCAGCTTCCATCAAAGCTACTACAGCTCTTCTTGAAACCGCCCCCATAAGCTAGAACACTTCGATGCCTACATGGTACCCATGTCTGAGCCAGAGGTAGGTTATGAGTCTCACAAACCACTGTAAGTATTTCCAAGATTTCAGCCAACGCGTTTTGGCGACTTTCATTGCAAATCTGGTTTGTAAGCAAAGCCTAATGAGTACTGAGGGAATTAAATAAACAAATAAATAAAGAGACACATATTATATTCATGGTGATTTGCTTACTGCTTGCCTGTGTATTATTTGGATGATCCAATATCTCTGAACTTTTCAAATTTACTGCCTGCAAAGAAACTGAAATTATTTAACATTGCCTTTCCAATAAAGCATGCACCTAAAATAGAACCATCAGACACCATTTAACAAGGAATGAAATACAGATGATTTGTGCATTGTCCAAAAGCTAGTTGAAATCGTTCAGAACACTCCATCCAAAAACCCCCCAATATGACATTATTTCAAAGATGATATAAAAGCCTCAAAGCCAGGTTTAGGTGCAAAAAAAAAAAAATCATGTCTGAGGAGTCGACGACACTTGTTTAGGTCAACGCTCAGACACTCGGAATTCATCCACACAAATCACAGACTACTTAACCATGTTAATGATATTTAGTACAACTAAAACTTAGAGCCAGCAAACAATCAATCTGCGACTGAATAAGCGTATTAGGAAGAGGATGGAAGAACCAACCTCAAGTGCCTTGCACACTTTATCAACCTCAGGAGCATAGTTTATCTTCTGTGAATTCATTATCAACTCAAGTACACCAACACATGACTGCCCAGAAGGTTCAAACACTGGCAAGGCCAAGGTTCCTCTAACATTGTAATTTAAAGCATGATTAAGCCGCGGATATTCTTTGTCTGAGTAATACTGCACATTCGGAGTCCATTCTGGAAGCTTTTGGCGGAAAACACGACCGGGAAGCCCAAGGGTTCCATCAGTCTCCTCATCCACAGAAAACATATACATTAATGATACCATTCTGTACTGATGAAGCCCGGTGCTACTTGAGTCAAGCACAAAGGGTTGCCCTGAAGTTGTTAGTACATACCGACCCCCATTTTTCACAGGCGCCCAAACTTGAGCTAGAACATGTTGTTCAGTTAATTCTTTAAAGTATCGAAGTGCCTGTGTCATCCTCTCTTTAATCACACAAGTCCCATCTGGATAGTCTAATGGAGTTAATCCCAAAACTGGCAGAGGCAGCCTTCTTCTATCGTCGTTCTTGGATGGATTTCCAGTTACTGAATCAGGATTACCTGCATATAGTTCAAACAACCAAGATCAGACTCCTGTAAACACCAAGAGTTTTGATATTCATTGCATTTAGATTGTTTAGTAAAGTTAATTTACTCAAGATTTAATAACTTTCTGACAGCTGTATAGAATATTACAAGGCCAAGCACCAAACTGCAAGAAGAAATTAGGTTGTACCAAAAATAGTGGGGAAAAAGTATTCGTGTAGCTGACTAACTCCAAGTAATTGGCAGAATTGGCGAGTTATTTAAAGTTCAGCTAAGCATCACTTTCCATCTAAATTTTCTTTTCCACCACACCGGCTTCCCCAGGAACACTAAAAGGATTAAAGGAGCACAACAAAACTAAAGCACTAAACTAAATATATTCTTGAGCTACACCCAATACTAATTAAAAAGCCTAATTCGACAATATAGCAGTTCCAAAAACTTTGCAGTCACAAAGCACAGCAAGAAAAAGTGTTACTAATCTTAAACAACTGAAAAATTGCCCAAATGTCACTTCGAATTAAAGCTAAAGATTTCAGGAAGTCAAAACTCAAAACTAATTTGAAACAGAAATGGTTACAACATATCAAATGTAACAGTATTAGTTCAGACAGCTTTATTACTAAGTCCTGAATGCATAAATGTAACTCAAAATTGAGGATTTGGCTAACATGCAGCGATTAACCACCTATTTAAAGTAAATTTTGTCTAGAAAATCAGACTTTCACAATTTCCAATCCTCACTTTAAGTAGTTGTCAGAGAAAAGTTACTGTATATATGTACCTCCTGCTTGCTTTCGACTTAAATTAAAAAATGATTTTGGAAGAGTAAAGTCAAAATCGGAATCTATTGTAGTACGAAAGAAAAATAAAAATAACACCTCCAAATTAACTTCAGGCAAACTGACTGCTAGTTAGAACCTAGAGTCAATGATTTTCAAAAGTCAAAATTCAATTCGAATTCAAAACAAACGTACTAGTTGCTGCTAGGAGCTTCGCGTAATCAGACAAACGAGGACTACCACCGGAAACAGCAACTGCTGGAGTATTAGCCGCAAAACCGGTGAGTTTATCGTCGTTATCATCGGAAAACGCCCAAAGCGGCGAGCAAGGCTGCTCCGACGTTGTCGTGGAAGGGAACAGAAAAGGCGACGTTTGAATACACGAAGACGAAGAGAAGATCTGATCGAAAGTCCAGGAGCCGTCGAGATCGAGATCCATGGCGTTCGAGTCTCGTTCCAGCTCCCTTGAAGTCTTTGGAGCACTGTAAGTAGTCAAGTAAGGTTGCTGATGATGATGAGTTTCTTCATCGTCTGGTTCGGGCATTTCTAGAGAGAGAAAGTGAGGGATGTAGAGAGAGAAAGTGAAAGAGAAGTGGGTTAATCGGAAGAAGTGATTCCATAGAAATGGAATCTGAGCTACTTGCAAAAACAAAAATCCTTCTTTTTTTCGACAGAAATGGATAAACAAATTCGAGACGGGGATCCCCTGCTCCACTTGCGCTTCGCCGTCTTTTATCGCATTTATATGTTTTTAAATTTATTGATATACTCCTTCCCTCCCTAAATTATTGTCTGGATTGATCCGACACACGAATTAAGAAAATTCAATTGACTTAATTATTAATATTAAAATATTATTGAAAAAGTGTGTTGTTTCCTTTAATGTCTATGTGTATGTGGCCCATAATTAAAGTAGGAAGAAAAAGTAAATGTGTATGTAGCCCATAATTAAAGTAAAAAAAAATAAAAATAAAATAGTAAAAATAATGTTCTAAAAATGAAAGTTTCAAACAAGATAATTATTTTGAAACGTACAAAAAAAAGAAAAAAAGACAATAATTTAGGAACGGAAGGAGTAAATTTTATTATTTTTTTTTAATCTTTCGCGAACGTCCTAAAGCCATAAGAAGAATTCGCAACGTCGAATAAGAGAATAAGAAGAATTTGCAACGGTAAGAGTCGAATACGAGACGAAACATATTAATAAATAAATTACTTCGTACAAAAGCTATTGAGCTAACCTATTAGGTTATATATTTTTTTATTCCTTTTTTCTTTTTTCTCTTTTTTTTTTTTTTAACCACCATATAACATTAATAACTCTAGCTTTTGCATTGTGATTAAAAACAAATTTAATTCTTCTTCATTATTAGATTTTTTCAATTTTTAAAAATATTTATCCGATCAGCACAACAAATACACCTCAATCATCCACAGTGCCGGCCCAAGGGTAAAGCAAGCAAAGCCCTTGCTTTAGGCCTCAAAAAATATTAGGCCTCATATTTAAAAAAAAAAATTTAATGTTAAGAGTAACTCTTAATTTTTATCACCTACCCATTAATAATTTAACAACTTATAAGATTAAAAAAGTTTAAGTTTTTATTAGGAATGACTATTTGGTATGAAATATTATTTTCGGTAAACTCGGTTAGTAAAAATATGCAATCAAAATATGTGTATCGAACTATCGATGTTGCTATACAACAATTGAACCGTCTTATTTCATTTATTAAAAAAATAGGGATGACAGATTTTAAAATGTTATAATTTCTACCAAAAAATTGCTATAAAAGTGAATATAGAACCTAAGTTCCGTAAAAATTGTACTTTTCGTAGAAAGAAACAATTTAATAAAATTATTGAGAATGAAGTTGTAAGATGATCTTAAAAATCATTTAAAGTTGAATACTTTTTGTTCATAATTATAGATAAAACAATTACTTCATTTCAAAGTAGATTTGAACAATTTAAAATGCATCAAGATATTTTTGGTTTTCTATTTATCATTGAGAAATTAAGGTCATTGAATAATGAAAATTTAAAAGAAAATTCCCTTAACCTTGAACAATATTCATTAAAACGTAATGACAACTTTGATATTGATAGATTAGATTTATTTGCAGAATTAATATTTTAAGAGAAATTATACAAGTAAAAAAATGATACACCAATTTACATTTCCTAATTATAAAATAAGACTTGATTCATTTCCAAATGCGTATATCGCTTATAGAATAATGTTAACGATTCTCATAGTTATTATTTTAGCAAAATGAAGTTTTTCAAAATCAAAATTAATAGAATCATATTTAAGATCGATCGACAATGTCTAAAAAAAAATTAAGTGGACAAGCTTTATTATTGATTGAAAAAGAATTGTTAAATAAAATCGATTACAATAATTTAATAAATAATTTTACATCTCCGAAAAACTTTTAATAAAAATATAATAATTTAATAAAAAAATTATTTGTTTTAGGCCTCAGTTAGAGTGATCGCTTTAGGCCTCCATAAATGTTGGGCCGGCCCTGATCATCCAAATAAATAATTGTAAAAATTTTGTAATGGAGTGTCGATCAATAAAAAGTTACTCCTAGTTTGGTAATTTGAAGAGTGTTTCCTTTCCATTGCTTGATGTCACTTTCTTAGAGTTTCTTTTTTCATATTTAAATTAAACTTAAATATTAATTTCGTCACTCTATTTTTTTCAAAAATTTAATAAGTTCACTTTACTTCTTTTTTTATATTTTTAATCACTTTACTTGGACTTTTTCAATTAATAAGCTCATTGATTGAGTGGATTTATTGATTCTTCTGACCAAGTAGAGTGATCAAAATGTAAAAAAAAAAAAGTACAGTAAGCTTAATAAATTTTAGATGAAAGTAGAGTGACCAAATTAATATTTAGGTCTTTAAATTAAGCTAACGACTTTTATGTACTTTCTTTTTTCGTAAAAAGAGTTTGATATGATTTGGGTGGTTTTTTTATAATTTAAAAACTTGCAATTGATGTTAACTTTTGTTCTTAGTATATTCATTCTCTGTAACTAAGTAAATATAAATAGATAACACAACAAACGGGTTAAAATGAAAGTAAAAATAAATGTAAGGTTAATATTTTGACTATAAATAAAATAAATTAATATTCTTAAGAAACGATTAATACATGTTATCATGGTACAAATAATATATTTAAACAATATTTGACTTTTAAACCTGAGAGAGAGAGAGAGAGAGAGAGAGAGAGAGAGAGAGAGAGAGAGAGAGAGAGAGAGTGCATAATATCTTTATTCTTTAAGGTTATTCTATGGCATATGAAAGGTAATGCCATGGTACATGAAATTTAATCATACACTTCAGATGATGTTGTTTTTATTTAAATGCGATGTTTTCTATATTTTTAGTATAAAATTTGTCATGTATACCCTTCTGCTCAAAATGAGTGTTTATTTATACTTTTTATTAAATTTATTAAGAAAGTTAATTTTTAGTTTATTGTAATAACAAAATTAAATTAATGTCCGTTCAGTAGTCAGACAAGAATAAATATTATTATTAATAATATAAAAATTAGTAATAATATTACACTTCCCTAATATTACCAAACATCCTTGTTTGGTGTTATTAATTATATTCGATCATTTATCCTAACTACTAAATGACTCCTTAATATCAATGCTATAGCAATGTAAATAAATACTAAGACATTAATGCAAAGGTTAATTTAGTAAATTTTTACAAAAAATAATAGTTATTTTAGAGTAAAAATATTTTAAAATTGAATACTCAATTTAGGACGAGGGCAGTAATGAGTTTCGGAATACACACCGGTTTACTAATCTACTTGTTTCTGTAACTTTGAGTCTTGTATAAATGAAACAATTTTTTTTAAATATATATATATATATATGAATATTTGTGATTATCTATTCAGTCATTTGCTAAACTATGAAGTAATTTAAATAATAATAAAAAGAACATACTAAAGATAAAGAAAGCACAACACTCAACCACCTTATAATATGATGATTTTGATTGGTCAAACAATAATTTAACAATAAGAAATGATTTTCTAATTTGCACCATATATAATCCTACATAAAGTTTGACGGCATATATGTCTTTTCGTAGAATCATGATTTCCTTCCAATAATGTTGGCAGAAAAAGAGGCAGTCCCGTTTAATGCGCACTTGTAAGTTGTAAACAACAACTATAAATTTCTTTTTAAAAGGTAATATTTTTTTAACCAATAGCAGCCTCCCCCGCCAACAAACCACCAATGAGAAAAAAGTAAATCTTAGTGCGCCTTGTCATATGTTTATTGTTTACCCAAGGATCCACTGTACTCTACACTGTTCTTTCCTCTTCCTGTTTTCTCCTTCCCTATACTTACATACATATATATATATATATATATATATATATACACACACACGAAAACTGCTTTATATAAAGGAATATAAGTAACAAAAAACATTAAATTGTTGTACGTATAAAAATGTACTCTCTCGGTCTCTAAATTATTGACTTAATTTTTTTTTATCTATTCTTAAATAATTATTTTGTTTAAAATTTTTATTTTTATGATATTACTTTTATCAATTTACTCTTACTTTTTCTCCCTACTTTAATTATGAGTTACATATACATGGACATTAATAATCAAGTCAACTATTTTTTTTAATCCATTTGCTGAGTCAAATAAGATAATAATTTACGAACGGAGGAAATACTATTTACTTTATATGAAAAACAAACACTCTCGTATTTGTATCTAGCATTGCGATCTTTTTTTCTAACTAATTGCAAAAAAGAGAAGATAAAACAAACTCCGACACAACCACATTTGACGTAATCTTACTAGCCAAGCCATATCCGGCTCGCTAATATCTTCACACGTGTTGTGACACTAAAGATTCATACTCGAAAAGACTAAACAACATCAAAAGAAAAAAGCTACTACAACACATAATAAGGTAAAGAAAAATATTGGATGGTGACGAGCTAAATTTTCTTGCCATTTATCTAATTCAAGTGGATGAAAAAGAACATTATTAAATGGAAAATAACGAGTAGCTACAGAACTAGTTGGAATACTATTAATTAATATATATATATATATATATATAAGTGAGTATTTAATGGTTACTTTTTTATTTAACCATCAATGGTTACTCTCATTATTAACCATTGTATCAAAAATTAAAAGTTGAGATTTAATGGTTAGTTAGAAAATGCAATTAATGCAAGTAGGTGAGTCATTTAATGCATTAAATCTCAACCTTTAATTTTTAATTCAATGATTAATAATAAGAGTAACCATTGCTGGTTAAATAAAAAAGTAACCATTAAATACTCCTCCATATATATATATATATATATATATATATATATATATATATATATATCAGATCTTATTTGGTTTCATTTTTTTGTAAATATATTATTCAATTATTGTACTACTATTTCCTCATTGTACTCTATGATCTTTGTCGTTGTTAATGAAAACAGTATTTCTGTAATTATAAAATATTAAAAGCTTGTCCTACTTAACTAATTGGTTGTTTAAACCTACTCTTAATTATTGTTGTTGTCATTAGTGCTTATAAGTCTTACTCCCTCCGTTTAAAAAAGATTGACGTTTTAGAGCTGTGCACACATATTAAGAAATTTTATAAGTTGACAAATATACTCTTATTAAATATCTTTAATTTTTGTGGTAGGAGTAGTTGAAAAGATAAATTAGAAGGAGATAGTCATTGGAAGAAGATAAAGTATTTAATGAAGAGATGATTAATTATTGGAACTTGTGAGAAGACAAGGGTAAATTAGGCAAAACATGCATTGGAAACCTAAAACGACAATCTTTTTAAAACACATTTTTAGAGCTAAAACGACAAATATTTTGAAACAGAAGGAGTATTAAGAAAACAAGGTGATTAGCTCCACCTTAGTTGATTTACAGGTCATTAGTGCAAGTTAAAGGACTTTAATGCCCCCTAAAACCCTCTTTTTTCTGCGTTCTCTCCGTACTAGAATTTAAACAAGCTTTCCAATTTTAGTACCCTTGTTAGGAACAACTAATGGTCATTGTCAATGATAATGGAAATAATAGGAAGATAGCCTACTCATGGTTTTTTGATGATATTAAATGAAAAATATCTACTTATGGACGTCAACTAAACAAGAAATTGGATTTTCAAAATACGGTATTCATTGTTTATTTGGGTAATATTGATGCAATGTAGTGCTTTGGATGAAATGGGATCATATTAGGTGGTAATGAACACAATTAAGGTTGTGTTAGCTCAAGCTTAAGAAGATCTTGATCTTCATTAGTAGAAATTATAAGAGGACCGAGAGCTCGTAATCTCTCTTAAAGAGTTTAAGTTCGATTTCTTCAGTTCTAACGAGATAAGATAATGAGAGCAATCATGTCTAACAAGGTGACATAGTCGAGATGACGCCACTTAACTTTAATTTTTATCCCAAAATTAGTAGGAGTAAATGATAAATTCAAAACATCTTGCTTAATTTTGAGTGAGCAAACTAAATTTCTTACAATTATTAGTAGATGAATTCCATTGTAGAAATAACCAGAAGTGTGCCTCGATATGTTCCTAATGCATCAATCACTAACTTAAGAGTAATCTAAATATTTTCGAAAATGATTTAGGGATAGAAAATATGATCAGTTTTCTTACTTAAAAGTAGTTTTACAGTGAAAATATTAAAATGTGACCAAAAAGCAAAAAATATTACTCTTCATATCTCTAAATGAGTGTCTACTTTTAATTTTTCACTAAAATTAAGAAAGTTGACGTTTGGGTCATTGTAGTAGGACATGTACATTAATACCTTCAACGTTCATATACAACTTTAGATGTCCACAAATTTAATTCTTTACAATTCAAAATTAAGAAATTTACCCTAGACACCCGCACATAAGTGGATGGGTACATATCTCTTTAATAATAGGTTATAAATTATAATGGGTTAGATCATTTTAGCCCACTAATTTTTCTGGGCAAAAAATGGCTTACATGAGCGCCTAACATATTGAAATTATAATAAATTTGTACATGTTATGAAAAGTTATATGTTCATTTTCTTTTCTATTTAATGACCTAAGTTAGAGTTTGGTGATTTCATTTACAAATAAATGCATTTACTGTTTGATAATTTTATATTAATAGGTAAATGAGCACCCTTGGGCATTCAAGCCCATTTATGGCCCGCTTATTTGTGCCAATATTATCAATTGGGCATTCAGTTACCTACTCATTTGACTTGCAACCAACAGGAGCACCTCTCATACACAATCAACCCACTCATTCGCCACCTCTAATCTCAAACTCTCAATAATCATTTTCACAATATAGTATAACATGTCGTTGTTACCAATCTCACGAGGACTACGAGTCCATTTGGTGTAGCATTTTCAAAATGCAATATTTTGAACACGCAGCGTTTCTAAAACACAGTTTATTTAAAACACGATTTTTTTTTCTTTATAAATGTGATTGGGATATTATGTCAAAATGCAGCTTTTTATTTCCTACTGCATTTTGAGATAAAGCTAGGAATTCCAGTATTTTAAAACGCAGCTGCATTTTGAAAAGGTAGTTTTTTCTACCGCAGCATTGAAACGCTAAGTTAAGAAATAAGTTGCGTTTTTACCCTATATTTTGGTCAAAACGTATGAACAAACGGGTTCTACATTAAACGTACTCGTTAAGAGGATCACTCCAACTTGCAAAACTAATCAAACTATCTTGTTAAATTTACTAGGTTGTATCTCCAATATTACCATATATTCACTTGCACATAATATTGTAGTTTCTTGCAATTTGTACCACTTTGCATGTTGCAATGTGCCTTTGTGACTAAACACAAAAGATGTTTTCGAGCTAAATTTATCAGCGCTATGCTAGAATAGCAATAATAGTAGCGCTATTCGAGCTAAGAGTATCAGCACTTTACTAAATAGCCGCGGTTTTCCATTGCCCTAAATTAAATAACCTTAGCAAAAAACATTTTATTTAGCTGACAATGAACAAGAATCCCAAAGATAATAAGTTAAGGATTCTTATTAACTTAGAACCCGCTTTGTCGTGCGTTTTGGTCAAAACGTAGGGATAAAACGCAACTTATTTGCAAAATTTGTGTTTCAATGCTACAAAGAAAGGCGTTTTCAAACGCAAGCGTTTTAAAACGCTGGAATTCCCAGTTTTTTCCCAAAACGTAGCTTTTAAAATGCTGCTGGGAAAAAAAAGTTGCGTATTGAAGTGATATCCCAAATGCATTTATAAGAAAAGAGCTGCGTTTTTTAAAAAGTTGCATTTTGTAAACGCTGCACCAAACGGGCTCTTATTGTCATTGTTAAATAAAGTACTTAATGAAAAGATGATTAATTGTTAAGACTTAAAAAAAATGATAAATTAAGCAAAATATGCATTGAAAGTCTAGTACAATACTTATTTTGGAATAATTTTTTTTATCTGAAACGACACTTATTTCGACACGCGAACGGTGTAATACTGTATAACACTTTAATATTTTATGTAGCTCAACCTATAGACACATTGGAATCATGTCATAGAATCCTATTACAGATATTTTCAAAAGGAGAGTTTACCACAGATATTTTCAAAAGGAGATATTTTCAAAAGGAGAGTTTACCACAGATATTTTCAAAAGGAGAGTTTACCAACACCTATAACCTTCTATTATTGAGTCTACCGTTCTTGTAAATCGTCCTAATTCACCCTTAACTATGAGTTCCAATAAACTTTAGAATCCTATTACCCATAAAAATAACCCAACCAGCTTAACAACTTGTGATATTTACTAGATCAAAATTTAATGCTTTTTGTTTAGTTTTCCAGGAATTTTTTTATGGAAAACCAAAAACCAAGTGGTAGTAACATCTTTACAGAGGAGGAGTCCTATAAATGTAGACTGCAGAAGGCATGAATGTAAAAAGATATCACAGCAATGACTACCAAATATACAGTTAATTTTTCCGGCAATGCAATCGAAACGACTGTCACAGAAAGGGCCTCTGCTGTCGACGAATGGGTCCGTGAGGTTCGGTCAATTTACAATGGGCAACAAATCATTGTTGGGCTGGACTGTGAATGGAAGCCTCACATTGTCAGCGAACTTAGCAACAAAACAGCCACTTTGCAGCTATGTGTTGACAGAAAGTGCCTCATTGTCCAAATGTTTTACTTGGACTACATCCCTCAATCCATTAAGGGCTTTCTCAGTGATGCAAATGTTACTCTTGTTGGGGTTGAGGTCGAGGATGACGTGATGAAGCTGAGGACTGAGTATGGGCTGAGTTGTGCGAGTAGTGCTCGTGATATCCAAGCGATGGCTATGGAGCGTTGGCCTATTGAGTATTATCGAAAGCCCGGCTTGAAGGATCTGGCGAGGAAAGTTGTTGGGCTTTATATGGAGAAGCCCATGCATGTTTGCAGGAGTAATTGGGAGGCCAGAACTCTTAGTATGGAGCAGATTGAGTATGCTTCCATTGATGCATATGCTTCTTACAGAATTGGTCGCAAGCTCATCAAGGGGACTTGAATTGAAAATTGGGTTAATGTATTTGGGGGTTCAGTTCCTTCTCTTTTTCCATGTTAGATAGAGAGGACTTTTAAGGTTTTCAGTTTGCTATGGGTTTTATTTGGTGGTATTGGCTTATGTAATTTGCTGCTTTCATTATGAAAATGGCTTTATGTTTTGCATTATGAAAATGGCTTTATGTTTTGTCTTCTAATTTGATTATTATATCTAAGAAAATGTTATTTGGGATCGGTCTCTCTTGGATTGTCCATCTACTTGATGTTCGGATTTCTTTTGCCTATTCAATATGATATTCTAAAAGTCTATAACTTAGTAGCTGACAATAAGTTAATAAGAATCCATAACTGATTAAATATGGTAATTTATTTAGCTGACAATGAACATGAATCCCAAAGATAAAAGTCTATAACTTAAGCAGACAATCTAGGATGTTCAAATCGTATTTTAATCAGCATTCAGTGAGATTTGGATCATGTTTGAACTTGTTTTGAAAAGGAGATATCTGTTTCATTTTTGAAAGGTCAACAAGTACTTAATTCGTCGATTCATTAAGCTCGGAAAAACTTACTGGACTGAAGCATCCTGCAATCGGAGAAATGAGTTCCGGCGGAGGTAACGGTGGCATTGGCGGCGAGTTCATTGTTACGGTCGTCGTCGTCGTCTTGGGGAAACGCCCAGGGAGGAGAGAATGGTTGGTCGGTGGTGGAGGAGAGAAGAAACGGTGACGAAGGAGAGTCCGGTAGGAAGATTTGATCGAACGCCCAGGAACCGTCGAGGTCGACATCCATTGTCATCATTACCGATTGATTTTCTTTCTCTGTTTTGGTAATTTATGTATTCCCCGGCCGGTTGATTTTCCCGGAATTTTGTTGAATGTGAACTGAACAGAGAGATGAAGGAGAGATGGGAGATAATTGCAGCCTAGCAGAAAATGATTCCAGAGAATTGGAATCTAGGTAGTTGTACTGCTGCTGGGAAAACAGAAATGTATAAACAAATGAGACAGCATCATCTGCTGCACTTCCACTTGCTCCCCCCTTGTATTCTTTTTTTTTTTGTTGATGTCCTAGGGGACGTGGGAAGGGCCCCTTGTATTCTTTTTTTTTTTTTTGATGTCCTAGGGGGACGTGGGAAGGGATCGAACCTGAGACCACACATTTTGTGAAGCCCCAACTCAACCACTGGGCCACCTTTTAAAGACTCCCCCCTTGTATTCACTAATCCGGAACCTCTCTGAAATTTTTTTGTCATTTTATGGGCGGTCGAGATTATACAACTCATTAAAGAGTTGTACAAAAAATAAAAAAAATTTAATACTCTCTCCACTCTAGATAAAGAGTCTACTATACTACTTTAGGATGTTCCACTTAAATAGTACACTTACAAAAATTAAGCCTGCAATTTTCATAAAATTTTTAACTTTACTCTCCACATTGATACAAACATATTAATTATGCTAAAATATTTTTGTAATTATGATTAACTTCAATACTACCTATATATGACTTAATTATTAGACTTTTCAAATATAAACTCTTTGGGTGGAACGAAGAGAGTAATAAATAAACTCCTAAGTAAAACATTTTAAGTTCCAAAATAACTATCGTGTTTTGACTTTTTGAGTCAAATCAAATATTTTTTAACTAAAAATTTGACATATATATTTTTAATTTTTTTAACTGTATATTTTATGTTTTTCAAATGATAAAGTATGTAAGTACTATGAATTAAGTATTTTATAATTTTAAAAAATAAAAATATAAGTCAATTTTTTCAAAGCAGTTTGATTTAAAAAGTCAAACCGGTACAATTATTTAGGGGTAGTAATAACTAATTGGTGCATGCAACTTTATTTTGTTTACTTACTGACAATACCGTAAAAGATAAAAATACGTACGACATAAATCAAAGTGGAGAGAGTCCTAGTGAGATAATTATTTAATATATTAGAGCCTAAAAAGCATGTATCCATTTAAAATTTATTAAACAAAAAAAATATATATTTTATAACATAAGTGGAGACAATCATTTATTTAGATCAGTCAAACAGTAGATCCCAGAAAGTAACACTTTCTACTATGCAAGTGCTCCATTACATAATTCTTCACAAAGTTGCAGGGGAGAAAGGGTGCTCTCTTCTATGTTTTTCTTTAATTCTTTATTTATTTATTTTAGGGTGAATTTCCTCTTTATAATGTAAATTGGTCTGTCAATAGATTGGATTTTGACAAAAAATCGATATAAAAATTTAGATATGAATTTGTATAATGGTTTAATAATCCGTATTTAATCCAAATTCAATATTCTATTTACTTAGTGGATTAAATATGAATTTATTTATATTCGATCTGTTAAGAATATGTTCCAATTCGAAAATAACGTCTTTATTAGTATACACATACATAATACATACACTAATCTTAAATATATGTTGGCAGTAGTATATTTTTTTTATTTTTATTTATAAAATTTTATTAATGAGAATTTTGGATCAAATTGGATGTTTAATCAGATATATCAACTAATAACGAATTCGGATATATCTATATTCGATACATATATGATCCAGCGACAGTCCTAATGTGAATTATAAGAGAAATTATTACACTACATCTTGGTTATGTCGTGTGACATTTGTCTTAAATTGAAGTACATGAAACTCTTCAATGAAAATAAAAACAATGTACCCTTTTATTCTAGGACAGTTATGTCTTGCCTCACAATTATTAACTATTCTCTGCGTTTCATTTAAAAATTTTAAATTTAAAAAGTATAATAATTAAGGGATATATAGAGCTGGCAATAGGCTGGGTTGGGCCTGACCCTAACTCATCGAGCCAAGCCTTAAAATTGGGCGGTATTGGGATGGCCCGAATTGCATCGAGCCTCTAAAATTAAAGTCCAGCTTCTTTTAATATCGGGTTGGACCAGGCCAACACATCGTTTCGGGTTAATTTTCACTAATTTAACATTTTTTTTAGCCCACACGCAAGTCTATCGGGCCAAGTTTTAAAATTGTGCTGGACCCCAGCTAGGCCAAATTTGCATCGGGCCTCCAAAACTAGAGCCCAGCCTGTCCTAAAGTCGGGTTGCTTGGGCAGTCCATTGGACTGGACCGATTTTGTCAGCTCTAGGAATATATAAGTAGCATTGAAGTTGTTCACAATTACAAAAATGTTTAAAAATAGCCGAAATATTTATAGAGATCGTAGGCATAATTTTTTAAAGTGAACTCTTAGAGTGAAACATTCCAAAATAGAATAGTTGACGCTTTACCTGGAACAAAGAGAGTAAATATTATTACTCCCTCCGTTCTACCCAAATAGTTCACATTTGAAAAGTCTAATAATTAAGGAATATATAAGTATTATTAAAATTGATTAAATTATAAAATATTTTAACATAGTTAATATGTTTATATCACATGTCGAGAGTAAAGTTATAAAATTATGAAAATTATAGGCATAATATTTAAAAAATAGATTTTTTATGTAAATTATCTCAAAATATTATAGTGAACTCTTTGTTTGAACGAAAAGAGTAATATCCAATTAGTAAATAAAATAACATTATGTTAATAATTTGACGTGACCATCCCCGTAAAATAACTTCTTGTAATATATATTTAATAATTTATTTATTTTATTTGTTCCTGTGGGTAATTGGTTTTGTAGCCACTCTCTCAAGAGATTGTAACCCCATTACTAAAATCTTAATTGATTACTAAAATTTAAGGAATCATAATCGATGGAGAATTTGGATTCCTAATAGTTGGAATATGTAAAAGGACAATTATATCCTTCTATGGTAAAGTATTTGCTTTATATTTATTATTTCATTTAATTTCAACTACTTTATATTTATAAGGCTTTTCTAATTCTTCTCATTTGATTTAATTTGTTAATAATAATTTATAATTTTATGATTGTAGTGTTAATTTTTACGTTTGAAGCATGCTTTAGAATTGAATAATCTTACAAGATTTAGATTAAATACGCCATAAGAATTTTTTAAAGAATTGACACGCTTTACATGAAAATTACGTAAAATAGAATGATAGATTACTTTATAGGAGAATAAAATATTAATTATTTTAAATAAGTAATTACACATACTTTTCTCGAATTGTTTCAATTATACAAACTATTTTTATTTGAACTTGTTTCATTATAGCAATATTTTTTATTTAATAAAATTTTCATGCTTTATTGATGTTGGATAATTTAATATTTTCACCAAAATTAAAAGAAGAATGTTATTTTAATAACATATCATGAAAGTTATTAAATTTGTATACAATGTTGTCAATTACCTTAATTTTATCTCTGATTGTATATAATAAAAACTACATTAATAATCACATTCCTTATGCTAAAACACTTTTTAATCATTTTCTCATTATTTTCTCATTTCGATTAATTGGTTTTGTAGCCACTAAGAGAACCCCGCCAACCAACAAATTTCTAAATGTCCTCAGCCAACAAAGTAAACCCCAAGTGCGTATTGACGTGTGTTGACTTCTAACGACCTCATATATTTTCCATTTTCCAAATAAATTTTATTTTTACCATATAAACAACAGTATTTGCGGATAATTTGATTGTCAAGTGAGTGTATATTTAGGTTTCTTTTTAGTAATACAATAAATAATTCGTCGGCTTTTTTTTTATTTTTTTATTTTTTTGGTGTTCTAAGGAGAGTGAGAAGGAATCGAACATAAGATTTTACACTCTTTGAAACTCCAACTCTATCAATGGATCTTCTTAAAAACTATTTTGTCGGCTTTCATTTCATGCATGCTCTTAACTTATAGTATATCGTATTGTCATTAGTACATAATCTTAATGAAATGGATGCTGATTTAGCAAAAGACATGAATTGATTCACATGCCACTAGTGCCAATTGCTGATTTACTGTCATTAGTGCTTATCTTAATCCATTTTAATTTAAAGTTTCATTGAATAATTAGTGGTCCTTGTCATGCCAGTGAAATAGCATAAATATATACCCTACTTTTTTTAAATGATGGGGATCTTTATGAAATTATGACGGAATTTTATTTTAGTTTTTTTATTTTTTTATTTTAGTGTGTTGGGGATAGGGATACAAATTAAGACGGTACGTGTTCAAAGACTACTCCAGAATATTGCCAAGCAAGTACGAAATATCAATTTTATCACTAACAACAACGACAACAAAAAATTGTAGATATGTATTGACTTTTGTTAAGGTTCTATAGAGAAAATATTTGATTGTCTTGTATCGTAAGCAGTTTATGTGGTGGTCAAGTTCTAATAGAAAGTTATTATTGGGTGGCAATGATTAAAACGATACAATAGCACATCACGGTACTACACGATTATAAATACGAATTATAGAGAGAAATTGCACAATAAAACACAGCAGAACACGAAATGACACAAAATACGACACAAAAGCATAAAATTGTAGTTTTAGTTAAAATAACATTTATTGTTATATTTATGATCAAATAAGATATATAGATAAAATGCAAAACAATAGTACGACACGATAACACCAATCACCACTGCTTTATTCATTCAGGTGATGTGTATAACACACTAATAGAAACATGGGATTTAGTGACGGAAAGTCTGACATAGAGACGGAAACCGTCGCTAAATTAGCGATATTTCAAATTAGCAATGACATAATTTCGTAGCTAATTACAATAGCTAAAACAACAAATATTCGAAGAATATCCTTCGATTTTAGTCGCTAAAAGCCCGGAAAACACGAGCCAGTTTAAGATACGGACATTCCGTTGATAAATTTAAGCCTCCGTCGAAAATTAGCTACGGAGCTTCCATCGCTAATTAGCTACGGAAGTTTTGTCACTAATGCTGCGTAATTAATTTGTTCCCGTCAACCCCCTTCCCAAACCCTCCCCCTCTCTTCCCGAGACACCCAAGGCCCCCGAATCTCTCTCTCTCTCTCTCTCTCTCTCTCTCACACATCCAAAAAGACGATCCTCCCCTGCCGCCTTATCACCGCCATATCCCTCCCTCTCAGACACTCCCCTTCCCACCCCTTCTCAAACACTCCCCCTCCCGCCCCTTCTCAAACACTCCCCCTTACGACATCGGAGCCACCGCCTACCTCCACCACCTACAACTGCCACCACCGCCACAGGTATTTGATTTTGTGGCTTCAATTTTTTCATTGATTTTAATTTTTTTCTGTTTATTTATTTCTTTAATTTTTTTTGTAAATATTCCTGTCCGCCCAAACACTTTCGAAACCACCCTCTGTTCTTCCCATTTCTAGTTTTTTTTTTTTTTGTGTGAAAATTTTCATATTTATTCTGTATTTTATTTCTGTGTTATTTCTGTATCTTTTTAATTTTGTATTATTCTGTATTTTATTTCTATATTTTTCTTTCAAAGAAATGTGTTAAATCTGTATTATTTTGTAATCTGAATTTTATTTCTATATTTTGTATTATTCTATATTTTATTTCAGTAACTTTAATTTTTTCTGTATTATTCTATATTTTATCTCTAGATTGTGGATGATTGTGGCTTTGGGATTTTTTCAGTAACTTCAATTATATTACAATAGGCATATGAAGATAGTGTATGAATTAACTCTTCAAATTTCTTTTGTAAAAATACCTAGATCATTAAAAATCATAATCTTATTTACGCAATACTCAGTTTGTATAAAACTTTGGAAACAATTTATGCTTCTAAAAAACTGGTTTGGCTTTCAAGGACACAATTAGTACGATGAAAGAAGTTAATCTACTTGAAACAAGTTAAATTTAAAAATAAAAAAAAGGAAAAAAAAGTGCATTGATCCACTTCACAGATTTACAAGCTTGATGTTAGTAGATTAATATATAACAGTTGATTAATCTTTTTTTTTTGAAAGAGAAAATCATTCAAACAAGCTAAACCCTAAAACCTTGGTAAACTCTTAAACTTATCCTAGTGATCAAGATTGTTAGGTTGAGTTAACACAATGATGTATGATATTAGAATTGATAAAAAAAATAATAAGAAAAGTCTTGTAAGATAATTAAGTTGAGTTTATTTTCATAAACCAATAATCAATAATATATAATAATAAAGTCTCGTTATTTTCTTATAACTCATAAACACTAAACCATAAAACTAAACTTTAAACCTAAATAATAAATACTAATTAAATTGTAATCATAAATTGTATACCCTAAACTTTAATGTATTTTAAACCTTAAACAATAATTGTAACTCTATCTAAGAGCTCGTTTGGTATAGCATTTACAAAACACAGTGTTTTAAAAACCCAGCGTTTTAAAAAACGCAATATTTTAAAAACGGATGTCTTTTCTTATAAATACGTTTGGGATATCACTTCAATACACAGCTTTTTTTTCCTAGGAACGTTTTAAAACCTGCGCTTTGGGAAAAAGCTGGGAATTCCAGCGTTTTAAAATGCAGCTGCGTTTTGAAAACGCTACATTTTCTGCCGCAGTATTGAAACACATTTTTTGCAAATAAGTTGCGTTTTATCCCTACGTTTTGGCCAAAACGCTCGACCAAACGGGCTCTAAACCCTAATCCTAACCCTAATTAATCCTAAACCCAATAATTAGAGATGGAAAATTAAAAATAAAACATTTTTTAATCTTTTTTTAAAAAATTTTAGCGACGAAAATGTCTGTCACTAAAATTTTCGTTGCTAATTGTATAAACCTAATACTGTCGCTAATTAGCAACGAAAATGCTCCCGTCTAATTAATAATAGCGTCTCTTTTTTTTTTTTTTTCTACGAACGTCCATTGCTAATTTCCGTCCCTAATATGAATTTAGCGACGGAAATCTTGATTTATCTACTGAAATTTCCATAGCTAAATCCCGTTTTTCCAAGTAGTGACATTTCCCTCAACATGAGCAAACTTTGTATATAAGCAGACTTCAAGTTTGCTCAATTTTTAAAAGTTATCCTCTCCACTTGAACAGTGTCCTCATATTAGTATTTGACCATCACATAATTAAACTGCTAATGTGGTGATCTTAGGAGACCACTGACTATATTCTCAGGCTCTAAGTATGTGTTTGGTTTCGCCAATTATGGTGACTTTTATTTTATGATTTTGGGTTGTTTTATATTGATTAAAGATAAAATAAAAGAGAGAAAAAAAAGTAGAAAGCATGCATATGAGATAAAAGAGAGAGAAAATGTCGAAAATTACTAAATCGCGATAAAAAAAATATATAGATCCTAAAGCACTTGTTACATATAAATTAATTAAATATTCTTAAGAAATGCAATAAAAACAGTGTACTTTCAACTAAGACACATTTAAAGTAAAAAAACAATTAATTATATTCTTATCAGCAGGATACACAATGCGATACCTTCTCATTATTTTGTTTTGAGACAATTAGACTTTTGGATTAGTAAACTGGTATTTAAATCATAGGGTATGACCTGCTTATTACTTGGTCGTCGTAGTTTAAAATTATTACTAATTAATTTAGCTAAATATAGGTTTAATTATCAATTTGATCACCGTACTTTTCAACTTTTTTCAGTAAGTTCACTCTACTTACTTTTTCTCCTAATTAATCACTGTACTTGGCATTTTGAGTCACGTTCATCACTCCGTCCAATTTCGTGGATGGAACTCTCAAATTTTTTCTAAAAATCCGAAAATGCCCTTATTCAATTGTACTACTAGAGCTCCCCGGCTGCTGATTCGTGTGATTGCTATCGAACAACTCATATATGTAACTCTCAGCCACCCCTTCTTTCCTCAACGGCGTTCCAAATCCGAACCTCAAATGCAACATCAATCCCTTCAAATACATTTCCGCATAAATTGCACTCGCGTCCGCCTCGTTAGTCCCACCGGAGCTCAGCCAACCAGTCTCCGTCACAACTACTGGAATGTTCTCGTGCCCTGACACCGTCATTGCTGCTACAACGGCGTCCACCATCATGTCGAAAGCCACAATTAGTTTAGGAAAGCCACGAACTGTAGCTCTGATCGTAAATCCAGCATTTGGAGCGAAATTACCATCAATCCGCTAAGACTTCAGAAGTCATGATCTCTGTTTCGAAATTGCGGATTCACGTAAGTATCTCACATCTTCGTGACGTTGCGGAATTCAAACCAGATCTGAACTTGATCTGTATATATGAATCTTTGATAGGAGTAGATTTAGCGGATGGAAGAAGACAGGCAACTGCAGTGGTGGAGATGGAGTCAAATGAAGACGATGGAAACATGTAGAAGAAAAATGGAGGCGGTTGGCGTTGGAACTCAGATGTGGACAATGAAGATGGAGGCTGAAGTTGACTTTTGGAGTTTCTCAATCAAATAAAAGAAACTTATCTAAGTATTTTAATGTTCCGTACGCCGGTGATTAAGTCGTCGCGGTAGTTGTATGCATGCTCCTGAAACAGAGTGTAACCAATTGGGATCTCCGGGCTCAGCCGATACAGATTGTAGGGTTGAAGATTTATGAAGAAGGAGGAGTTCGTTTGGCCGAGAAATTGGAGTAAAGGCCTGATGACTTGGTCGTTGACCGGCTCTTGGAACTCGGCTGAGAAAGGCGGGAAGGAGGTGGTCATGATGTTGACGAAGGAGAAGGTGGTGGAGACGGGGATTGTGCGGATCGATTCCGAGGTCTTGGAGAGAGAGGTGGACGTTGCGGATGGCAGGGATGAGGTGGTCGGAGGAGAGGTCGTCCGCGAGGACGTTGGTGCCGACGGAGATCGCGGAGATGGCGGTGATTCTACCATGTGCACAGCATGGGCATAGCTAAAGGGGCAGTAATGTCTTTTCATGCGATTCCGTCCATGGAATTAACGGTAGTTAGCCTGGGTGACCCTTTTGACTCAAAATGCCAAGTACAGTGATTAATTAGGAGAAAAAGTAAGTAGAGTGTACTTACTGAAAAAAGTTGAAAAGTACGGTGACCAAATTGATAATTAAACCCTAAATATATGTTTTCAAAAATTATTTATCTGAATAAATTTTGGTCAACTTGTATTCCTACTTTTTAAAGTACTCCGTATTCTGGGGAAAGAATAAAAGATAGTAATAAAAAAATAAACTCAAAAAATATTCATTAAAATAAAATTTGCTGTAACCGTCATGACTGCGTCACCTCACTTGCTTCCATAATTTTGTCTTCACCTGACAATAATCTCCCTTTAGCCATTATCTTTGTACGGCTTATTAATAATTTTGGAGTATTTCTGTAAGCAAAATTATTTAAACTAATAGTTATCTTTTTGCAATTTCTTTGAAACCGTAAATGTACAACACTTAAGCGCATTGTGAGATAAATTTTACAATACTTGTTTCCATAATTAATTATCAATATCTTATGATATACTATACATATTTTACGATACAATATAAAAATGAGGATAACATATTTTATGTGTGAATATCATATGACAACGTATTTTACGATATGTAATTCACATTTCGCAATACGTTGACATATCATACGATATAATAATATATTTTACGATACGTTGTATTTTATAATTAAACTTGTACCAATAACACTATAATATAATATAAAGAAAATCATTTTTTACTTAAAAAGTCAGGAGATAAAGTGTATTGTATTGAATAGTATTTTAGTGTAAATTGGTGAAAACACAACTATTGAATCTTAATTTTCAAATATTTTGGTTATAATCATTATAAGTTTGTCAAAAGCTTAATAAATACAGTTATATCTACATAGTTCTTACTTCCTATATATATATATATATATATATATATATATATATATTTCAAATTTCAGATAAAATATCTATTTTTTTTAATTCTATAGTATACATTACATATCCTACGATATACAAAACGTATCCTAATATATATCATAAAAATAAAATTTTAATACACAATACGTATCTTAATTTAATAACTATATATGCTTGTTTCTGTTAAGTAAATAATGTATATCATGTTTTATACTTTAACACTTTCCGTGCACTTTATATAGGGTCAATACGTACCCTTTGTATATATTTTTATTTTTATTTTTATTTTTAACTCTTGTCCTTGTCAAACTTGGAGCTCTGATACCATGTTAAGTAACCAACAAATCTAAAAACTTAATCTGTTAGATTGAAATACCACAATGTATATCATGTTTTATACTTTAACAGTTTCAAACTCAATAATGATTATTTGGACACACATTTTACTTACAAATTGTAGCAAATGATCATAAATTAAAACTGGCCAAGACAAATTAAAATACTAAACATATTTTGCTTGCATTTCAAATCTAACACATTACGTTTTGCATTGGGTTGGTTACACTAATAGTTGATTAAGGGGTGTAATTTTTAGGGTGAATTACATGCCGGTCCATTTTTCAACATTTGTAATCGCTCCAGTTCACTCATATTTTTTTAAAACCAGAAAATGGTATTTTTGGGGCGAAAAGACGATTATGTCATTAATGAAAGAAAAACACCCGCGCATCAGTAACACAAGGCATCGCGATGAGTAATCCAAAGCATCGCGTGGGTTAATCATCGCTATGAACCACATTAAAATTAACTAGAAAAAAAAAACAAAGATATTTAAGCTTTTGGATCTGGAAATTACCTTGATTACACACACACACACACACACATATATATATATATATAATATAATATTCCCTCAGTTCCAGGCAAAGAGTCCACTATACTATTTTGATATATTTATTTAAATAGTTCACTTTCAAAAAAATTATGCTTACAATTTTCATAATTTTTCATCTTTACCCTCCAGTTATATTGTAATTATTTTGGTTGTGTTTAAATATTTTTGTAATTAAAACTAAATTCAATGACACTAATATATCTCTTAATAATTAGATTTTTTAAACGTAAACTATTTAGATGGAACGAAGGGAGTAATAATAATAAAAAAAAATCTAATCAATAACTAAAGGGTTAGGGTTCCACACCGGGCCATTTATTGACACTAGTTTTATCAGCCAGTTTCTGGCCCGGACCCGGTGCAGTATACTTATCCCATAACAATTTAATGGTTAATTTTTCTTAAGAATACATATATTATAGAATTATATAACTATTTGGTCCCTCGGCTTCACGAAAACTATGCATTTGGTCCCTCCACATCAAAAAAATGCAATCCGGTTACTCGATTTACATTTCTTTGTGAGATTCCCCCTTTAAGCCGTTACCGTCAATTTTTCGTCAGTTTTTAAAAAAAATGCCCAAACTACCCTCATCTTCTTCTTCTCCCTATTTCCCATCATCTTTTTCTTCAACCTCCTCTATTTTTGAAATACAAATACAGCAGCAGCCAAAGTACTAAATCCAAAACTTTAATCGCTCTTTCTCTCTCAAAATCTTTTTTAAAATCTCTTTCTCTTTCTCTCTCCTCCCTCACAAAAGATTGTACTGAAGGCTACCTTCTCTTTTTCTCACACACACACAGACATACACACACAGCCTCACAAAAAATCAATGTATGTGCTTGCCATAGCTACCAGTCCTCATCTCAATCCCGCCACCATCCGCCGCCCAATCCCAACCCAGAACCACCGCCATCTCCTCTTTCTCCATCTCAAACCCGTCATGGCTTCCATCTCTAAACCAAATCCTCCTCTCTCCCAACGCCACCCCACCACCACTGCCAGTCCACCACCAATGCCAAAATCAAAGATCCAAATTCGTCATTTTCAAGTAAAGAAAAATCCCATTTCCAAACACATGAAACATTGGAAGCACACACAAGAACACATGGTGCATATCTCCCTGGACATCTTGATCATTCGTCATCATTACTAGTCCTAGTGGTTCCCGAAGAGTACAAAAGCGCCGCCCGTATCACTCCGTTTAATGGAAACATTTGGCAAATTCGAGACCGACCCAAAATTCTTAACCAAGTCGGCGAACAAAGTAATTCTCGAACTGGTTGAAATTGAATCAGGAGAACCCAAAATCATAGTAGGCAAGTCAAACCCTTTGACTTTATCCTAGAGCTGGCTAACAGTGATGATGAGTTTTGGGTTACAATCTTTAATCTGTTTGGAAATTTCTTGGACGGTGTACATGGGGTTGACAGTAGTGGCGATGGCGCTTAGAGCTGTGATTGAGAAGAAAGAGATGGGGAATTGGATTGAATTGGGGGCGAATGTAACGCCCGCGCCATTTGCATCATTTGCATTCTTTCTATGTTATGCCTTTTATATTGACATCGTCATTTCATGTGCGAATTTCATCCAAACATGTTGGCATTTGAGTTTATTGTACACTTCTTGAGTATATTAATATGTGTTAGAAGTTTCGTAGTTGTTCGCATTCGATTTGGTGTGCATTCGTAGCTTCATTTTATGTAGTTTAGATTGTGTTTCGGATGTTGTTTGGACTTGGTTTGGGTTTGGGATCAACTTAGAATCATATGAGAACTTTTAGACATCATTTTGAACATCCTTGGATTGGCCCAGCGCGCCCTAGCGCACAAAACCCGCGCCCTAGCGCCCCTGTTCCCTGAAGTTTGCAAAAATCAGACCAAATCTTCAGCTAGGAGCCGCGCCCTAGCGCGCCGTACACGCGCCCGCGCGCCCAAAGCTGCGCCCTAGCGCGACCTGCTATGACCAATTTTTGTATTTTTTGACTTTGACTCTTTGACTTTAATCCAAGGGCTAGGATTAACCACGACCCTTGACCACTTAAATCAGACATCCTTAGACCTTAAGTGACCTTAGGGGTCTCTTAATTCACCCCATTTCATCTTCTTCCACCTTGAGTTTTAGAGAGAGAGCAAAGAGTGTTCTTGAGAGAGAAAGTGGCACAACTTTGCCATTTGGTACCCGATCGACGATCCGACTTCGCCATCGCGAAGCTCTTGCCTACGAGAACATTTTACCTGGGTTGCATGTGGAAAATCTTGGTTTAATTCTCAAAGTAGTAAGCTACTATCCCTTGTTCTTCCTAAATTATAAGTTGTTATACATGTTAGACTTGTTAGATGGTGATATATGTTAGAAATCATCAAATTTGAGTATGTTATACCATGTTGACTTTTCAAATTCGTGGTTGACTTTTTGGTTATGTTTAGAGACTCATGTTTACATGTTAGAAATGTGGAATATGTTTAGTAATTGTTAAGTTTACGGTATGATTAATTCGCGTAAACTCGAACTCATTAGGAACCGAAAATGACTCTAACGGAGTTCGTTAGGATTTCATAATCGATGAGACCACGTGTGTGATTTGGGAATTCTTGAATGATTCTAGTGATTCGTTAGAAAATTTGATTACACCAATTGTGTGTTTAATATTACGTAAATTGTCGTAATTATTGTAAGTTGGTTATTTGTGGTGTGAGATTATTATAACTCACTTGTGACATTCATATCATTGTCAATTGTTGTTGTTGTGGTATACTCCCTACTTTGGAGTATGACCTTTTATATTTAAATGTCGAGTAAACATCTACTTGTGTATTTAGTTAAGTCCATGGCATATTTGTTGGCGGTGTATTGACGCTCGATTATTGCGTGAGTTGGGGCTACGTAATAGTCGAAGGCCAATACATCGGGCCTCGCCCTACCGTTGGCCACGGTAGGGGTATAGCGCCATTTGTTGTACGGAATAAACGCAACCATGGTAAGCTATATCCGTGGTAGATTCTTGGGTTGTAGGGACCGAGATCACCCGTCGACGTGAATACAGAAGATGGTTCACATGTGTTTTGGTTATTGGTTTCTTGTTCGAGCACGTCAACAACGGCTCTACACTTGGTATATTATTGGTTGGTTGGTTGGAAGTATTGGTTTGGTCAGAGGTGTACCTCGGCGCCGTATCCCTTTTAATGTGTTTACTTATAGTTCTTATGTGCTTCCTATATGAACGAATGTTGGTCATGGTTTCCAACCGGTATGGGACGGTTGGCGATCGTCGAGCCTCTCGTGTAGTATGGGGTTGTTTGGCTATGTGCAATACATGTTATTTCCGTTTAGTATTGAAATGATGTTGTGATGACATGAATACTTGTTATATTTATTGTCTTGCATCTAGCATGCCATATTGTTGCATTAGTAGCTTATTGAGTTTTCAACTCACCCCGTTTGTTTTCATTTGTTTTCTTTAGATCAAGCGCCGGCGAGGAATCCTTAGTGTTCGAGTTCGGGTCCGTTGGGTGACATCTTTTGGTAGTGCACCTTGTGCCTAAGTATTTTCTTTTGGTGAGGCCGAGGGTGTACTTGTTACTTAAACAATATATTTGTTGGGTAGATGTCTTGATTGTTATATGATGTATTCTTTTGTTGTGCCGGCATGGTTGCCGTGCTGTTGTATATTGTTAACTCTTATTCCGCGTACTCTGATATGTTTATATATGTACCGAGCATGATAGCTCGAGTTTGTTGTTGCTAGCTAACGTGTTGTTTCTCCGGCTTGTTTCGTCGTCGAGGTTTAGTATTGTTAAAAGATTTTGTTGTTTTAAAGAAAACTTGCACGTGCATTACAGGGTTTTCTCATGACTTTGCATTCTTTTAAATGGAATTTTTGAGATGCTATTTTCGTGTTTTCTGCATTGTCTCGCGGCTCGAGCGGGATTCACATCGGATCCCGGGTCGGGTCGCGACAGTTGGTATCAGAGCATAAGTTAGCTAGCCGGGAGAGAATCTTTGGCTTAGGAGGGTTGGTTGTGTGTTTATGTCGTTAACGTCGAGTGTTTTATATAGGTTGAAATGGTGGAAGTTAAGTACGGAGCGAGCACTAGTAGGGTCGGTATGAGTCCAGGTGGAAATGAGGAAAGAGATAAAAATGTTAATACTCAGTGTAATGTTCCTCCTGAATCGAGCCCGAACAATCAGAGTGAAGTTTTCCATGATGTGTATCAAGGACTATCACAGATGATAACCGAGATAGCACAGCGAGATATTGTAGGGTAGGACCTCAGCTGGAAGGTAAGGGACGCAACCGAGGCTCTAGTACGACAGATAGATATTACAGCACCACAGCTTAATATTGGAGTACCACCACAGAGAATAAGGCATAAAAACAATACCAATATTCTCGAGGAGTTCTTGAAGATGAAACCCCAAAGTTTCGATGGAGAACCTAATGCTACCAAGGCTGAACTATGGATTAAACACATTATCAAGGTATTTATTACTCTCGGTTGTACTGATGATGAAAAAGTTGTCCTAGCTGTGTTTATGTTAGAAGGAGCGGCAGAACATTGGTGGCAAATGTTGCAGGAGAGCTGGGAACGACAGAGGATACCTCATGTGTGGGCGAACTTCTTGATGGAATTCAAGGCACAGTTCATTCTAACAGTGGTTCGAGAAAAGAGACAGATGGAATTCATTACCTTGGAACAAGGAAGTATGACTGTGGCTCAGTACTCAAACAAGTTCTCAGAATTGGCGTTATCGTAGTCACTTGAACCCTATTGAAGCAAGGAAGGCACAAAAGTTTGTTAAAGGTTTGAGGACTGAATATCGAGAACAATTACTTTCGTTACAGTTTACTAATTACCGTAGCGCAATGGATTGTGCACTTAGAATAGAAAGTAACATCGAGGAGCACCGGGGTAAGCCAGGTAACAGGGATGGTAATCAGCAGTCTTCACAGCAAAATTAGAAGAGGCAGAACACAGGTGGGACTTCCAACAAAGGGAAGAATGCGAGTAGACCGGCAGGCCAAACGGGACAACAACCGGGAGGCCAGGGACAGCGTGAGTCGAGGTTTAGCGTAATCGCAAGAAGGCGGGCACTCGGAGGATAGGTGCTAGAGCAAGGCAGGGAAGTGCTTTGCTTGTGGAGGAGAACACCTTAGGAAGAATTGTCCTAGGATGAGGCATAGTCAATCTAAGAGTGCTAGTCAGCGGTCTAGTGGCTCTAAGAGAGATAGTGATGGTAATCCTAAATCTGAGAGCCGCGTGTTTGCGCTTAGCCAGCGTGGAGTTCCTAAGTCTACCCTCGAGATAGGAGGTATCATTTCTATATTATTATGAGTATACGTATTATGGTAGCTCATGTTCATGCATTCATATATTGCATTGTGTGATTGGAAACTAGAGTAATATGTTTCCAAGTTTTATCTTATGATTTAGAGAGATACCCCAATAAGAGATTGAGATGTGGTTATTGGTATGATAAACCTGTGATAGACCAATAGGTAATCACATATTGTATGGTAGTTGTGTGTCTTACCTTTATACGGCTTGAAAGTGTAAGAAGTTGTGATATACGAGTTAGTAACTATACGCTGTATGTCAAATTTGTGGATATGCCTATACATGATATTTATGAGATACATGATATGGATTGTTAATGTGTGCATGCCATGCACTGATTGTGTACCATCATGAAGTGAGTATGTTCTTCCCTGTGACAAAAATGCTTGGGTTCATGTTATGGTTATGAATGAAAACTACACCAGAGTTAGAGGATTTCTCTACTATTATGAGAGTATCCAGAAATGTTCGCTGTTGATTACCTTATATGTCACCTAAAACGGGGATTTGAACATGTATTGAGTTGATACTAGGGAATCAAGAAACCTAGGGGATCACCATGAATTGGATTAGCAATTGATGGATTTCATAAACCATATGTGTGAGTCTTACTTGAAGTATTTTGTAAAGGTGTCATTAATGATATCTATATTCACTTTCAGTCTTAATACGAAGTGAATCTTAAAAGAAGAATTGAGATGTGACCTTAATCAGAATGAAGAACAATAACTTCTGCAACGAAGAATTGACATGGTATAAGTAGAATTAATATATTCACTGAGTTGAGTTTTCTTGCGTTAGTATTGACGTTACCTAAGTTGAAATACTACTATTACGAATCTAAGATTGCGTTATGTATGGATTCAAATAATTGAAGTTTCTATTCTCACGATATGAGCAAAATATGAGACATTGTCGATAAGTGGAAAGATTTAAAGATCTAAACTATGTACCTTCTACTATTCAATGGAGTTTAACATGATTACTACTGTGTTCAAGATTGAAGATTTATTAATTATAACAGGACTATTTGGTATATGTTGAGATTGTTACACGCTATAGATTGTGATGGATTGATTAACCAAGTGATCATGTACTACTAATGGCGAAGATATGCATATCAAATGAATTATAGCCTTGTATATATGAGATATCGAGAGACTAGATTAAACACCGCGAGTAGTGTACTTAAAGAGGAGTTCAAGAATTATTTCAAGTATACATCTTATCCTTAAACCTTTTCAACGTTTGAAACAGTGATTATGACTTCTGGGGGATGTGTAAACATGTGTGATGGATTCCGAATGATAGTTACTCACCACAACAATTGTCAACGGAGTATGAAAATGATATTGATTGAGACTAATACGGGAAAATAGAAAGAATTATCTATACACGGTAATGAAGTCAGGAATCTAAACTTTGAAACCTTGTGATGATTCAATAGCCGGTTGAAAGTGTGAATTCTCCTTGGAAATAATTACTAAACAACTCTAAATCGATGGAACACCGTTACATTGTTGCGATAGATATTCTTGGGAAAGTGGTATTATCGAAGTGTATCCAGGGAATTGTTCAATGAAATTCTTTTGAGTGACCTCATGCAACCGAGAATGTACATTGGGAAACAGGGTTTGATTATAAGGGAAATATCCTTAGTTCAACGATGGTCCTGAACTGAATTTGAGGACTAAATTCTTTTAAGGGGGAGAGGATGTAATACCATGGTATCTCCTATGTTTGACTTGTCTTCTATATCGTATCGTTATTATGTTGAGCAGCCCGTGAGGATACTCGACACTAAAGAACAAGTGTTGAGGTCAAAGTCCATTCCCCTTGTGAAAGTCTTGTGGAGAAGTCATAACATCGAGGAGGCCACTTGGGAGTTAGAACAAGAGATGCGAGAAAAGTACCCTTCTTTATTTGTGGAGTTTGGTAAGTAAATTCGCGGTCGAATTTATTCTAAGGGGGTGAGGGTGTAACGCCCGCGCCATTTGCATTCTTTCTATGTTATGCCTTTTATATTGACATCGTCATTTCATGTGCGAATTTCATCCAAACATGTTGGCATTTGAGTTTATTGTACACTTCTTGAGTATATTAATATGTGTTAGAAGTTTCGTAGTTGTTCGCATTCGATTTGGTGTGCATTCGTAGCTTCATTTTATGTAGTTTAGATTGTGTTTCGGATGTTGTTTGGACTTGGTTTGGGTTTGGGATCAACTTAATTAGAATCATATGAGAACTTTTAGACATCATTTTGAACATCCTTGGATTGGCCCAGCGCGCCCTAGCGCACAAAACCCGCGCCCTAGCGCGCCTGTTCCCTGAAGTTTACAAAAATCAGACCAAATCTTCAGCCAGGAGCCGCGCCCTAGCGCGCCATACACGCGCCCTAGCGCGACCTGCTATGACCAATTTTTGTATTTTTTGACTTTGACTCTTTGACTTTAATCCAAGGGCTAGGATTAACCACGACCCTTCACCACTTAAATCAGACATCCTTAGACCTTAAGTGACCTTAGGGGTCTCTTAATTCCCCCCATTTCATCTTCTTCCACCTTGAGTTTTAGAGAGAGAGCAAAGAGTGTTCTTGAGAGAGAAAGTGGCACAACTTTGCCATTTGGTACCCGATCGACGATCCGACTTCGCCATCGCGAAGCTCTTGCTTAGGAGAACATTTTACCTGGGTTGCATGTGGAAAATCTTGGTTTAATTCTCGAAGTAGTAAGCTACTATCCCTTGTTCTTCCTAAATTATAAGTTGTTATACATGTTAGACTTGTTAGATGGTGATATATGTTAGAAATCATCAAATTTGAGTATGTTATGCCATGTTGACTTTTCAAATTTGTGGTTGACTTTTTGGTTGTGTTTAGAGACTTATGTTTACATGTTAGAAATGTGGAATATGTTTAGTAATTGTTAAGTTTACGGTATGATTAATTCGCGTAAACTCGAACTCATTAGAAACCGAAAATGACTCTAACGGAGTTCGTTAGGATTTCATAATCGATGAGACCACGTGTGTGATTTGGGAATTCTTGAATGATTCTAGTGATTCGTTAGAAAATTTGATTACACCAATTGTGTGTTTAATATTACGTAAATTGTCGTAATTATTGTAAGTTGGTTATTTGTGGTGTGAGATTATTATAACTCACTTGTGACATTCATATCATTGTCAATTGTTGTTGTTGTGGTATACTCCCTACTTTGGAGTATGACCTTTTATATTTAAATGTCGAGTAAACATCTACTTGTGTATTTAGTTAAGTCCATGGCATATTTGTTGGCGGTGTATTGACGCTCGATTATTGCGTGAGTTGGGGCTACGTAATAGTCGAAGGCCAATACATCGGGCCTCGCCCTACCGTTGGCCACGGTAGGGGTATAGCGCCATTTGTTGTACGGAATAAACGCAACCATGGTAAGCTATATTCGTGGTAGATTCTTGGGTTGTAGGGACCGAGATCACCCGTCGACGTGAATACAGAAGATGGTTCACATGTGTTTTGCTTATTGGTTTCTTGTTCGAGCACGTCAACAACGGCTCTACACTTGGTATATTATTGGTTGGTTGGTTGGAAGTATTGGTTTGGTCGAGGTGTACCCGGCGCCGTATCCCTTTTAATGTGTTTACTTATAGTTCTTATGTGCTTCCTATATGAACGAATGTTGGTCATGGTTTCCAACCGGTATGGGACGGTTGGCGATCGTCGAGCCTCTCGTGTAGTATGGAGTTGTTTGGCTATGTGCAATACATGTTATTTTCGTTTAGTATTGAAATGATGTTGTGATGACATGAATACTTGTTATATTTATTGTCTTGCATCTAGCATGCCATATTGTTGCATTAGTAGCTTATTGAGTTTTCAACTCACCCCGTTTGTTTTCATTTGTTTTCCTTAGATCAAGCCGGCGAGAATCCTTAGTGTTCGAGTTCGGGTCCGTTGGGCGACATCTTTTGGTAGTGCACCTTGTGCCTAAGTATTTTCTTTTGGTGAGGCCGAGGGTGTACTTGTTACTTAAACAATGTATTTGTTGGGTAGATGTCTTGATTGTTATATGATGTATTCTTTTGTTGTGCCGGCATGGTTGCCGTGTTGTTGTATATTGTTAACTCTTATTCCGCGTACTCTGATATGTTTATATATGTACCGAGCATGATAGCTCGAGTTTGTTGTTGCTAGCTAACGTGTTGTTTCTCCGGCTTGTTTCGTCGTCGAGGTTTAGTATTGTTAAAAGATTTTGTTGTTTTAAAGAAAACTTGCACGTGCATTACAGGGTTTTCTCATGACTTTGCATTCTTTTAAATGGAATTTTTGAGATGCTATTTTCGTGTTTTCTACATTGACTCGCGGCTCGAGCGGGATTCACATCGGATCCCGGGTCGGGTCGCGACAGTTGGTATCAGAGCATAAGTTAGCTAGCCGGGAGAGAATCTTTGGCTTAGGAGGGTTGGTTGTGTGTTTATGTCGTTAACGTCGAGTGTTTTATGTAGGTTCAAATGGTGGAAGTTAAGTACGGAGCGAGCACTAGTAGGGTCGGTATGAGTCCAGGTGGAAATGAGGAAAGAGATAAAAATGTTAATACTCAGTGTAATGTTCCTCCTGAATCGAGCCCGAACAATCAGAGTGAAGTTTTCCATGATGTGTATCAAGGACTATCACAGATGATAACCGAGATAGCACAGCGAGATATTGTAGGGGTAGGACCTCAGCTGGAAGGTAAGGGACTGCAACCAGAGGCTCTAGTACGACAGATAGATATTACAGCACCACAGCTTAATATTGGAGTACCACCACAGAGAATAAGGCATAAAAACAATACCACTATTCTCGAGGAGTTCTTGAAGATGAAACCCCAAAGTTTCGATGGAGAACCTAATGCTACCAAGGCTGAACTATGGATTAAACACATTATCAAGGTATTTATTACTCTCGGTTGTACTGATGATGAAAAAGTTGTCCTAGCTGTGTTTATGTTAGAAGGAGCGGCGGAACATTGGTGGCAAATGTTGCAGGAGAGCTGGGAACGACAGAGGATACCTCATGTGTGGGCGAACTTCTTAAAGGAATTCAAGGCACAGTTCATTCTAACAGTGGTTCGAGAAAAGAGACAGATGGAATTCATTACCTTGGAACAAGGAAGTATGACCGTGGCTCAGTACTCAAACAAGTTCTCAGAATTGGCGCGTTACTGTAGTCACTTGAACCCTATTGAAGCAAGGAAGGCACAAAAGTTTGTTAAAGGTTTGAGGACTGAATATCGAGAACAATTACTTTCGTTACAGTTTACTAATTACCGTAGCGCAATGGATTGTGCACTTAGAATAGAAAGTAACATCGAGGAGCACCGGGGTAAGCCAGGTAACAGGGATGGTAATCAGCAGTCTTCACAGCAAAATTGGAAGAGGCAGAACACAGGTGGGACTTCCAACAAAGGGAAGAATGTGAGTAGACCGGCAGGCCAAACGGGACAACAACCGGGAGGCCAGGGACAGCGTGAGTCGAGGTTTAGCTGTAACTTCTGCAAGAAGACTGGGCACTCGGAGGATAGGTGCTAGAGCAAGGCAGGGAAGTGCTTTGCTTGTGGAGGAGAACACCTTAGGAAGAATTGTCCTAGGATGAGGCATAGTCAATCTAAGAGTGCTAGTCAGCGGTCTAGTGGCTCTAAGAGAGATAGTGATGGTAATCCTAGATCTGAGAGCCGTGTGTTTGCGCTTAGCCAGCGTGGAGTTCCTAAGTCTACCCTCGAGATAGGAGGTATCATTTCTATATTATTATGAGTATACGTATTATGGTAGCTCATGTTCATGCATTCATATATTGCATTGTGTGATTGGAAACTAGAGTAATATGTTTCCAAGTTTTATCTTATGATTTAGAGAGATACCCCAATAAGAGATTGAGATGTTGTTATTGGTATGATAAACTTGTGATAGACCAATAGGTAATCACATATTGTATGGTAGTTGTGTGTCTTACCTTTATACAGCTTGAAAGTGTGAGAAGTTGTGATATACGAGTTAGTAACTATACGCTGTATGTCAACTTTGTGGATATGCCTATACATGATATTTATGAGATACATGATATGGATTGTTAATGTGTGCATGCCATGCCGATTGTGTACCATCATGAAGTGAGTATGTTCTTCCTGTGACAAAAATGCTTGGGTTCATGTTATGGTTATGAATGAAAACTACACCAGAGTTAGAGGATTTCTCTACTATTATGAGAGTATCCAGAAATGTTCGCTGTTGATTACCTTATATGTCACCTAAAACGGGGATTTGAACATGTATTGAGTTGATACTAGGGAATCAAGAAACCTAGGGGATCACCATGAATTGGATTAGCAATTGATGGATTTCATAAACCATATGTGTGAGTCTTACTTGAAGTATTTTGTAAAGGTGTCATTAATGATATCTATATTCACTTTCAGTCTTAATACGAAGTGAATCTTAAAAGAAGAATTAAGATGTGACCTTAATCAGAATGAAGAACAATAGCTTCTGCAACGAAGAATTGACATGGTATAAGTAGAATTAATATATTCACTGAGTTGAGTTTTCTTGCGTTAGTATTGACGTTACCTAAGTTGAAATACTACTATTACGAATCTAAGATTGCGTTATGTATGGATTCAAATAATTGAAGTTTCTATTCTCACGATATGAGCAAAATATGAGACATTGTCGATAAGTGGAAAGATTTAAAGATCTAAACTATGTACCTTCTACTATTCAATGGAGTTTAACATGATTACTAGTGTGTTCAAGATTGAAGATTTATTAATTATAACAGGACTATTTGGTATATGTTGAGATTGTTACACGCTATAGATTGTGATGGATTGATTAACCAAGTGATCATGTACTACTAATGGCGAAGATATGCATATCAAATGAATTATAGCCTTGTATATATGAGATATCGAGAGACTAGATTAAACACCGCGAGTAGTGTACTTAAAGAGGAGTTCAAGAATTATTTCAAGTATACATCTTATCCTTAAACCTTCTCAACGTTTGAAACAGTGATTATGACTTCCGGGGGATGTGTAAACATGTGTGATGGATTCCGAATGATAGTTACTCACCACAACAATTGTCAACGGAGTATGAAAATGATATTGATTGAGACTAATACGGGAAAATAGAAAGAATTATCTATACACGGTAATGAAGTCAGGAATCTAAACTTTGAAACCTTGTGATGATTCAATAGCCGGTTGAAAGTGTGAATTCTCCTTGGGAATAATTACTAAACAACTCTAAATCAATGGAACACCGTTACATTGTTGCGATAGATATTCTTGGGAAAGTGGTATTATCGAAGTGTATCCAGGGAATTGTTCAATGAAATTCTTTTGAGTGACCTCATGCAACCGAGAATGTACATTGGGAAACATGGTTTGATTATAAGGGGAATATCCTTAGTTCAACGATGGTCCTGAACTGAATTTGAGGATTAAATTCTTTTAAGGGGGAGAGGATGTAATACCATGGTATCTCCTATGTTTGACTTGTCTTCTATATCGTATCGTTATTATGTTGAGCAGCCCGTGAGGATACTCGACACTAAAGAACAAGTGTTGAGGTCAAAGTCCATTCCCCTTGTGAAAGTCTTGTGGAGAAGTCATAACATCGAGGAGGCCACTTGGGAGTTAGAACAAGAGATGCGAGAAAAGTACCCTTCTTTATTTGTGGAGTTTGGTAAGTAAATTCGCGGTCGAATTTATTCTAAGGGGGTGAGGGTGTAACGCCCGCGCCATTTGCATTCTTTCTATGTTATGCCTTTTATATTGACATCGTCATTTCATGTGCGAATTTCATCCAAACATGTTGGCATTTGAGTTTATTGTACACTTCTTGAGTATATTAATATGTGTTAGAAGTTTCGTAGTTGTTCGCATTCGATTTGGTGTGCATTCGTAGCTTCATTTTATGTAGTTTAGATTGTGTTTCAGATGTTGTTTGGACTTGGTTTGGGTTTGGGATCAACTTAGAATCATATGAGAACTTTTAGACATCATTTTGAACATCCTTGGATTGGCCCAGCGCGCCCTAGCGCACAAAACCCGCGCCCTAGCGCCCCTGTTCCCTGAAGTTTGCAAAAATCAGACCAAATCTTCAGCCAGGAGCCGCGCCCTAGCGCGACCTGCTATGACCAATTTTTGTATTTTTTGACTTTGACTCTTTGACTTTAATCCAAGGGCTAGGATTAACCACGACCCTTGACCACTTAAATCAGACATCCTTAGACCTTAAGTGACCTTAGGGGTCTCTTAATTCACCCCATTTCATCTTCTTCCACCTTGAGTTTTAGAGAGAGAGCAAAGAGTGTTCTTGAGAGAGAAAGTGGCACAACTTTGCCATTTGGTACCCGATCGACGATCCGACTTCGCCATCGCGAAGCTCTTGCTTAGGAGAACATTTTACCTGGGTTGCATGTGGAAAATCTTGGTTTAATTCTCAAAGTAGTAAGCTACTATCCCTTGTTCTTCCTAAATTATAAGTTGTTATACATGTTAGACTTGTTAGATGGTGATATATGTTAGAAATCATCAAATTTGAGTATGTTATACCATGTTGACTTTTCAAATTCGTGGTTGACTTTTTGGTTGTGTTTAGAGACTCATGTTTACATGTTAGAAATGTGGAATATGTTTAGTAATTGTTAAGTTTACGGTATGATTAATTCGCGTAAACTCGAACTCATTAGAAACCGAAAATGACTCTAACGGAGTTCGTTAGGATTTCATAATCGATGAGACCACGTGTGTGATTTGGGAATTCTTGAATGATTCTAGTGATTCGTTAGAAAATTTGATTACACCAATTGTGTGTTTAATATTACGTAAATTGTCGTAATTATTGTAAGTTGGTTATTTGTGGTGTGAGATTATTATAACTCACTTGTGACATTCATATCATTGTCAATTGTTGTTGTTGTGGTATACTCCCTAGTTTGGAGTATAACCTTTTATATTTAAATGTCGAGTAAACATCTACTTGTGCATTTAGTTAAGTCCATGGCATATTTGTTGGCGGTGTATTGACGCTCGATTATTGCGTGAGCTGGGGCTACGTAATAGTCGAAGGCCAATACATCGGGCCTCGCCCTACCGTTGGCCACGGTAGGGGTATAGCGCCATTTGTTGTACGGAATAAACGCAACCATGGTAAGCTATATCCGTGGTAGATTCTTGGGTTGTAGGGACCGAGATCACCCGTCGACGTGAATACAGAAGATGGTTCACATGTGTTTTGGTTATTGGTTTCTTGTTCGAGCACGTCAACAACGGCTCTACACTTGGTATATTATTGGTTGGTTGGTTGAAAGTATTGGTTTGGTCAGAGGTGTACCTCGGCGCCGTATCCCTTTTAATGTGTTTACTTATAGTTCTTATGTGCTTCCTATATGAACGAATGTTGGTCATGGTTTCCAACCGGTATGGGACGGTTGGCGATCGTCGAGCCTCTCGTGTAGTATGGGGTTGTTTGGCTATGTGCAATACATGTTATTTCCGTTTAGTATTGAAATGATGTTGTGATGACATGAATACTTGTTATATTTATTGTCTTGCATCTAGCATGCCATATTGTTGCATTAGTAGCTTATTGAGTTTTCAACTCACCCCGTTTGTTTTCATTTGTTTTCCTTAGATCAAGCGCCGGCGAGGAATCCTTAGTGTTCGAGTTCGGGTCCGTTGGGCGACATCTTTTGGTAGTACACCTTGTTCCTAAGTATTTTCTTTTGGTGAGGCCGAGGGTGTACTTGTTACTTAAACAATGTATTTGTTGGGTAGATGTCTTGATTGTTATATGATGTATTCTTTTGTTGTGCCGGCATGGTTGCCGTGCTGTTGTATATTGTTAACTCTTATTCCGCGTACTCTGATATGTTTATATATGTACCGAGCATGATAGCTCGAGTTTGTTGTTGCTAGCTAACGTGTTGTTTCTCCGGCTTGTTTCGTCGTCGAGGTTTAGTATTGTTAAAAGATTTTGTTGTTTTAAAGAAAACTTGCACGTGCATTACAGGGTTTTCTCATGACTTTGCATTCTTTTAAATGGAATTTTTGAGATGCTATTTTCGTGTTTTCCGCATTGTCTCGCGGCTCGACCGGGATTCACATCGGATCCCGGGTTGGGTCGCGACAGCGAAGATGAGGACGACGTTGTTTTTCTTGATACCGAGTTGGAGAAGGCCATGGGAGACCTTGGCAACGAATGATTTGAACAGGGAGAAAGTCAAGATGTCGCTGGAGTCCGCGTCGATAAGGGCGGGCTTGTCAGGGTAGAGATTCGAGTTGCGGAAAAGGAAAGAGACCATAGAGAGGTTGCAATCTTTGGGGAGGAGTAGTGGCCGGCGAAGGGATCGGTAAATGTCATCACGATCGTAGCCGGATCAAACCCTAGCCCTAATTCTGGATCTTCCAAATGATATTGCAGAATCATCCCATTAGGGTCCACCCCATTTTCTCATTTCAAAGATCAACCTCAGTTCTCAAGGGGAGGGAGGCAGACCATAATTAGGGCGATCTCAAGGGGAGGAAGGAGGCCGATCTAAGAGTGGAAGAGAGGGATGGAGTCGGTGATTTGGACGACGTTTCCAACGACGCGGCCGAGGAGGACGCTGTTGACGGCGGAGGTCTTTTGCTTTAGGGCATGGAGGTCTTGACGGGTGAGGTCTTGTGCGGTTCGATTAAACTGAGAGAGAGAGGGGGGGGGAGAGAGAGAGAGAGAGAAGTGAGAGTGTTCTGAAGCTTTACACAAAAGATTGCATAGAAGCTTCAAAAACTGGGGAGGTTGAAAAAGAAGATGAGGGGAAATAGGGAAAAGAGGAAGAGAGGGTAGTTTGGGAATTTTTTTAAAAACAGACGTAAAAATTGACGGTAACGGCTCAAAGGGGAAATCTTACAAAGAAATGTAAATCGAGTGACCAGATTGCATTTTTTTGATGCGGAGGTACCAAACGCATAGATTTTGTTAAGCCGAGGGACCAAATAATTATATAATTCTATATTATATATACTCATCTCAAAACGACTGTATTAGTATTATTTTTATCTATTTTCAAATATTCAGTTTTTAAAAGTAAAATAGTTAATTACCTAAGTTTCCTGTTATACTTCTAATTAAATACCTAATTTTATTACTTTGTAATTTATTAATTAAGTAACAACAAAGGTAGTGCTATAAGTATTAGGGATAATTTAGAAAAAAAATTGTTCAAAAGTTCTCCAATAAAGTAATTAATAATCTTTCTCAATTGTCTGTCAAAAGTTAAATAAAACAATCTTTTTTGGAGAAAGAAAGTACATAATTTCTAAATAAACGTACGTAATCTTTAAATACAATATATATTTCCAAAATAATAGATGTAAATCATTGTACCGGTCCAGAATTTCTAAATGGTTAGATTTGAAAATTGGTGAAAATATTCAATGGTATAAAATATTCATATGTCATTTTCACACGGTGCACTACAATTGACATCACTTGTTATAATGGCGAGAGGTTTATTATTACAAGCTCGAACTGGTAGTAATTATATCAGCTTTGACATTCATACTATTAGATCTGTTGTTAGATCAAACTTGTCATTTTTTAAGTAATGATATGAACGTTTCAAGTTATCACTAATTTAACAACATTTAAGTATTAAATTTGTGTTAAAACTATCAAACGATACCAACACTAAATCAGGTAAGGATATTATAAGTTATATCTCATAATATCATTCGCCTAGTGCCATTTGCTTCGTGGCTACTTCTTACATCTTTATTATTGTTGTGTATAACACTTTGTTGTAGTTTATTATACTACTTCATTTGTTCTTAAATTATCATCTTATTTGATTTTTTTCTGGTTAAACATAGTATTTTTTAAAAGCAATTTGAAATATATTATTTTATTTTTTTTAACTATAAAATATGTAATTTGTAGTATTTTTTAAGTACTACGAATTACGTATTTTATGATTTTAGAAAAAAATAAAAAAATAAATGTTAAATTTGCATTTAAAAAATATCTTGTTTAACAAAAAAAAAAAAGTCAAACATAACGATTATTCATAAACCGATGAAGTATTAAATATTTTCTCGGAAAATTGTGAATGAGGGAGCTAAAAGCCTAAATATATATATATATATATATATATATATATATATATATGTTTTAAAACATAAACATGCTTGTGCGCTCACTACGACTAGTAGCATCGGACTCTAATCTTTAAACTCGTACAAAGTGAATGCGAAGTAAAATTTATATTTTGGAATTTTAATACTACCTCCATTTTAAAATAATTATTATTTTAACAATTTGTATGTAGATTAAGAAAATTTACATAAGGCTGATCTATCCTTATTTAAATTTATTTATTATAGATAAGTTGCATGAATATTTTTTTACTTTTTCTCTTAACAATCCTATTTAATGAAGGTAGTAAAAAGAGCGATTTTAGATATATATATGAATAAATATTTATTAAAATTTATAACAATAATTATTTTAAAATAAAAAAACTTTATTAAAATAATAATTATTTAGGGAATGAGGGAGTATATTGTTATACGTAAATATGATAAGGTATCATATTTACGCATATTTGCTCAGCCTTGGCCAAGTCGGCAGTCGGGGTCTTGAGATATTCATGCCTGTTTACTGCGGCTGCCATGTGAGCAAAACCAAGACTAGTCATCAATGAAAACAAAATCGCCACGTGTACAAACTACAGCCAAGAGTAGCTAGGGTGGTGTTTAAAGAGGGTACATAATTTTCGAATAAACACAATATCTCTATTTCCAAATAGTAATAGCCGTAAATCATCGCGTTGATCAAGAACTTTTTCAAAATTGGTCAAAATATTTAAAGATATTAAATGGAGTATTATATAATGTGTTTATATAATGCATCAAGTTTTTTTTTTAGGTAAAATATGGCCAAAAACCGGACGAGAAGAATTTTTGTGTCGGCCCAATGAATGGGCAACACGTGGAAAGGAGGCTGAAAACTTGGCTAAGCTACCGAAGCTTATTTTGTTGGGCAAAATTTAAATCGGATTTTTTTAGACAATTTTTATTTGTTAAAATTTAATATAATTATTTTTAATTGTTAAAGGATATTTTTATTGCGAAATTTCATCTATATTCTTTAAAAATACGAAATAGTGTATGCTATGCATCGCAACACAAAACGATGCACATAAAAACATGAAAGTCCACATTATGCATCGCAAACACGGAATGGTAAATTGTTCATCGCAAACAAAAAAATGATATATCGAAACACAATACGATGCACAAATTACTTTTTTCCACTTATGATGCACAACTTTCTACATAAGTACGATACGATACACGTACACATTATATCGGCTCTCAGACTACAACTAACCATTTTTCACTTTAAAAACACAACAATCTTCACTCCAAACGGAACAAAAAATCTTCAAACCCTTTGAAAATTTTGTAAAAACTTTTAAAAACATTATAATATTCTATTGGTTATATTCCAAATGGTTGCTGCATCATCCTCAAACCTCCAACAAGTTTGTAGGATATTTTATGATGCCTGAATATCAGGTTTATATTGATGAATACATTTTAGCAATACTAACTAACTCATGGCTTTCGGACCACAAAAATAACCTAACCCTCTTCACTTAAAAAACACAACAATCTTCGCTTCAAACGGAGCAAAAAAACTTAATACCCTCCACCTCCAACAAGTTTGTAGGATGTTTTAGGATGCCTAAATATTAGGTTAGTATTACTGAATACATTTTAGAGTTTCAAAATAGAGCAAACATTTTTTCAACAAATCAATAGGTTGTGTAAGATCTACTGCTACTTACGGTTTCTAAGTAGAGTCGGATCTGAATTTCAAGAAGCACTCACACATATCTTTTAGCAAAATCTTCACGTAAAAGTTTAGATCCAGAAATTTTATATGATCTCAGGTACGTAATATATTTTATAAATGTACTTTTTGTTTAGAATTTCCCGAATAGAGTGAAATATGTATACAAACATTATATTTTTCGTGCTATTCCTTTCTTTTTACGCAGACTCTTTTTTGAAATTACGTTTGCGATGCACACGTTTTGTGCATCACGATACACATAGTTATACTATAAAAAGTACTGTTTTTATGAATCACGATGCACAACCTTATTCCAGATACACAACTTTTGGCGTAAACATGAACTTTATTCTTTTTAAACTTAACAAAGTTTTATGCATCGTTTAAAAACTCTTTCAGGTACAAAACTCATTCTACATTACATGCCATGAAAGGCATGATCATGCATCTGCTGCTAAAGGTGGCTCTTATAGCTGTTTGTTATCCTCCAGAGTTTGCATTGAGGTTGTTATAAACCTTAGTTTTTGTGTAATTTAAGTTTAGAATCAGGATTTGTTTATTAATTTGAAGTTCTATGGCAGATCTCGAAACTAGACTGGATTGCAGGGTATCAATGTTAATAGAGACTGGAAATTTTAGTCCCGAGCTCTTGCTTCTTCAGTTTCCTTTTAATTTTGTTGGAAAACACGTTTGATTTATGAAAATGGGTATTATTAGAAGCCTAAGAATGGTACGAGAAAACCAACCCCATCCCCATGGGTTTCAGATACACCAACTATTAATGTCGAATCTATAGGAAACAAATGCCCACCCACCCACGTTCACTTGCCTATCCTATCCTATCCTATTACAATTTCATTTGAAGACATTGAGTATTTTTGTGTAAAAGGGTAGAGTCACCCCATATACATAGACAATGTTTTTTTATTTCATACCACTAAATTCATGCCATAGAATGTCTATTATGAGCTATGGATTGTATTTTTGATAACTTTGTAATAACAATAAGAATTAAATTAAAAAAATACAATTATTATAATTAACACTGCATAAAACAATACTTCACAATACACATATTATACTGAAAAATAATACTGTTATAACTGACGATGCATAAAATTATATTAATTATGCAATTACTTAACACAAAATATTGTTATAATTAACGATGCACAATTTACACTTAAAAAAGACTTCACGATACACATATTATACTAAAAATAATACTGTTATAATTGACGATGCACATTACTTAACACACATTATACTAAAAAATAATACCGTTATAATTGAAGATGCACAAAATTATATTGACGATACAATTTCTTAATACAAAATATACAAAAAATAGTATTGTTATAATTGATGATGTACAACCATTATATTTGATAATGCACATTTTATACTGACGATGCATATTAACATAAAAATCACAAATATATATTGACGATGCACAAATTTCACACATGATGATGCACAATTTACACTAAAAAATGCCATTTGATGTTACGGGGACAGTTTTGAAACAAACAACCAATTTATCACTTAAAATAGAATTAAGTGGTTAAAAATAATTATAGTGGATTTAAACGGTTGTAAATTGTTTAAAGGGACCGACCCACAATTTTTCCTATTTTGTTCCTCAATCCACTTTTGCTTAATTTTGCTCCCCTTTGGCTACTTTGTTGTTAGCCTTTCTCCTCATTTTGTATCCTCAATGATCTCTTATTGTTAATGCTCTTATATGCTAAAGTAGCTTAAAAAGTGTATTAGTTGTAGTGAATCAAGTAAATATGCATGTCATGTGATGCTTCACAACCATTAAATATTTTTTTGCATAATTGTGAATGAACAGTTGACAAAAGCCTCACAGAGAATATATTCTACGGTTTTAGAATACTACTTAATATGTTTACGTGGTCATCACTATTTATGACTAATAGCGATACACTTTAATGTTAAAGAAGTGAAAAATAAACACAAAGTTAAACTTATTTTTAACTATTTTAATATTATAATGTATTATCATTATTATTCATGGAGTATCATGTAAACATGATAAATTATCAACCTGTTTGATTTTTCTGATTAAACATGATGTTTTGTAAATTCAAATTTAATATATATATATATTTAATTAAAAAAATTAAACAGAACGATAATTTAGGAACATGGAGTACAAACTATTGGACTAGATACATTGAAATTTTTCTTAACCTTGCCCAAGTCCCCCAAGATCTTGAGATATCCATGCAAGTTATGCAGATGCCATGTGAGCAGAACCAAGATTAGTCATCGTGACAAATTTGCCATGTGTACAACTACAGCCAAGAGTAGTTAGAGTGTTGTACACGAAAATAGAATCAATTCTGTAAAATTAATTACTAGTAATGAAATTTTATAGAAATAGATGAGAAGATGATTCAAAAAGACATAAAAATAAAAAATATGAATAAAATATGGTAGGCATTTAAGATCCATGGACAAAAAGCATAATAAGCTAGATAATACATTGTTATTCGGCCATTAGGTTTAGGGAAAATTATAAAAATGACCAACGTATTATCAGTTAGTAACCGATTTTATCCCGTACTTTTAATATCATAAAATTGACCAGTGTACTAACAATTGAGTCCAATGTGGTCCCTCCCATTAACTTTCATCCAATTTTCTAACGGGACAGTTAACGTGATTAACGGAGCTATTTTATGAGGGATATTTTTGTCCATTTCCTCCAAATCTCATCGCCCCCACCCACACACACTCTCTCTTGCCGGAGAATTCATCTCTTTCTTTCTCTCTCTCTCTCTGTATCTAATTTACTTGTTCAACTTCGTTTAAGAGATTGCAACAAACCTAAATCAAAAAAATCAATATTTATTTCTCTGTCGATCCAATTTCATGGCCAATCTGCTCCTCCTCACGACACTACTCACCATCACACATCTCCGCCTCATCTCTGCCGCCACTAAGTCTCCTCCACTAGCCACTATTCCCACCCTTTCCTCATTACCACCACCACCCACCACTCCCCCTCCACCCCTCTCTTCAACCTTAATTCCACCATCGCCATCATCTTCTCCAAGCTTTATTCATAGAAGTCTACTGCATCGAGATTAACAGCATCGAAGGTGACGAGATCTGTCTTTCTATCTTTTCTCCGTCGCCAAAATTTGTTGATGGATCCATGGGTGACGAATTTATGATTGATTAATTGACAAGAGAAGAACACGAGATCTGGTGTGATCTCTCTCTTCTCTCGGATCAAACAATGTTCAGTTGCACCTAGTTCCAAAGCCCCATCCTAAAGTCATTTGTTCCCGTCATACATCCCTGAGTGCCTTAGGGGGTTTGTACTGCCTAAGTGCGACTCCGACACTGCCTTTACTTTTTCGGAGCTCTATCTCACACGTCGCATGTTGAATTTTGCTGGAAGGCGATCGTGTTGGATTCATTGGTTTTCTCCCTCTAACCTTCAGTAGGGCCAAGTTGTGTTTAGTTGTTACTGGCGTGCTCCTTCCCGTTGTCTTAGCATGGGTTTGGATCAGCGGGACCGGTGTTGGTCATGTCTTGTGTGGTGGTTGTGGTGGTGTTTGTTATGTTGGTGACAAAGATGCAGTATTTTTTTTATTTGTTAAAGAATTTGGGATACCAGACATGGTTTAGGCATGTGGAGGGGACAAACATTTTGGGCGATGTCATGTTTGCTCACCCGAAGGCGCAGGAGCTGCTCACGTTATATCCGTATGTTTTGTGTATGGATTGTACGTATCGGACAAACAAATATGATATGCCTATGTTGGAGATCATTGGGATTACATCGACGGGAAAAAATTATCACGTAGCATTCGCTTTCTTAAGAAATGAGAGGAAAACAAGCTTCTATTGGGCAATGTCGCAGCTGCGAATGATGTTTTATAGAGTTGCGGCTCCTGATGTGATAGTTACTGATCGAGAACTGTCTTTGATGAGTGCTATTGAATTTCATTTTCCCGAGTCAAAACATCTTTTATGTAGGCGACACATATCGAAGAACGTAAAAAAATATTTGGTACAGCTGATGAAAAATAAAAGATTTACCAAAGCATTTAGTTCACGATGGCAAAGGATAGTGCACGCCAATACTGAGGAGGAATATCAGCTTATGTTGGCTCAGATGGAAGAGGCTTGGAAATGGATCCCACCTCAGGTCACTTACGTGAAGAAGGAATGGTTGGAGCCGTACAGAGATCGATTTGTCAATGCTTGGACCAAAAATTATATGCATTTTGGAACTACTACTACCAATAGGTACTAGTTTTACATTTATCTTTAATTTAATGGTTTAAGAAATCCAATTTTACATTGATCTAATAATTTTTTATGTGACGTCGTACAACAGAGTGGAGAGTGCACATGTGATGTTAAAGAGTTGGTTAAAAACATCGGCAAACAGTTTGGATAGTTTAGTCTTGCAGATCCATGACTTGATCGAGCTCCAATTCAATGAGATCAAGACTACATTTGAAAGGGCAAGGAACTTTGATTTGACAGTAACAGATAGGTTATTGTTTTTTAACTTGAGAGGTAAAATATCACACCATTGTATTCAACTGCTCATCGAAGAGGTTAACGTACGGGGTCAGAAAAAGAATATTGGTACTGATGCTGAAAAATGTGGTTGTTCGTTCAGACTAACACATGGCTTACCGTGTGCACATGAAATGAATTTGTTGGAGGCCGCTAATCTACCGATTGATCCCCACGGTATCCACGTGTTTCGCAGATCAAATACCATCCTTCATTCATGACTTCATTGATGATTATGTAAATGTGAAGGGAGATGAAAATTATGGGTTCAGAGTAATTGCCCTATTTCAGTATGGTTCTGAGGAGCGTTGGCTTAATGTGAGACTCGATTTGCTCCATGAGCTCAGGGAAAACTGGGATTTTTATGTACAAGCTTTGGGGGAGCATGTAGTAAATGCAGGAAAATATAGACTTGAATGGTATCACTCTCCGGCACCCGAAGACCATTATTTGGAACTCATGGACTTGGGACTTGTGATTGCGACCAAGTACCAAAAGATCGTCACATGTTGGTCACTTCAGCAGAATACGACATACTTACCACTAAAGTCTCACGCCGAAGAAGGTGCACCGCCAAATGAACAGATAGACTTCGGTTTGGTTAATGGAAACCACTTCATTGCATTATATATGCCTGAGTTCTCTCCCATGCCAAAGATTATACCCGGTTGGAAAAATATTTGTGATCCCAACATTGCACACTGGGAGAATTTTCCTTTTTGGAGGCAACGACTGCAGCAATTTGAACAACATTGGTTTAAAAAGAAAACATAATCAAAATGTTTATCATGTTAGCACTTATCCTTGTGTAATGTTACAATGATTAATTATGAACTTTTCTATCTTGTGTAATGTTACAGTAATTAATTAGGCACTTTTCTATCAATTTGAAATGTCCAACACTTATAGAATGTAAAGTCAGGAAAATATTTATCATACATAAAGATTGAAACCAAAATATCTTATCAAAAATAAGTAAATAATACATATATTCGTCCTGGCTAAAGTTAAACACCCAACATGTTCATCTATATCCATTCTCTCACTTTATTACACAAGTCATCAAGTGTCTCCCAAAAGACAACTTCGTCCGTTTCCTCCCGCCTCTCGGGATGAAGAAGCTCCAATTGGTGTCCAACCCAGCGCAGCCGCTGCAAGTGTTAATAGTTATGTCAAAATCAAATATAATATGTAATGATTGATAAAAAATGACGATATAATTAAAAAATTAATATAATTACTCACTGTAGATGCTTCGTGTATCTCTTGGGGATCAACTTCCCCAGCAGCATTGGCACTCCTACCCAACGGCGAGGCTCGAGGATGAGAATGCTCCAGATACCAAGCCAAGTAACCGTCAACCGCCTCAGCCGGGTGACTCGCTACAGAGGACCCAATGGCGCTCAAATTGAGCAGAAGAAGTCGCCATTCTTGCCATGCCCTCTTCATAAGATCGTGCCTGCATTTGTACCTATGAGCCTTCCGACCTCTATACACCACACATGGGATGTATATCTGAGACGGTATGACTTGTGTATACCCAAACTGTCGTAGGCATCGATCAGGTATGTACGGCTCGGTAATATCCTTGGAATGAATTATGCCCGAGAAAAGAGTAATTGGGACTTTCGCGGTCGGATTCACATGGAATGGGTCCACGCCACCTGTATTATAAAATAATTAAACATCATTAATAAAAAAATAACGATATAAAAATAAAATATATTATTCTATTCAATGACATAAAAATAATAAAATACGTACCATATCAGCAGATAAGCGATCTAGTGCACGTCTATACTCTAGCAGAGCTGTCTGTGACGTCCTAGGTGTCGCAGTGGGGGCCCATCTCAATGAACACGGCAGGTTCGGCGTCCATCCTTGCCTCCTGCTCGGTCTAAATGCAGAAAAATATTCGTAGATCCAAGTCTGAAAAAAATGCCAATTAACTGTGTTAAAAAAAATTACATAATTAAATTTCAATAATTAATTATACACACCTGCAGCAACGTCAAACACCCTGCAATTTGGGCGGTATTCGACCTAGAAGCAATTCCCAGCTGGCGGTATAAATATGCTAAGGCAGCTGCACCCCACGCATAACCTGAAACGTCTGCTAAGCTCGCCAATAAGGGCAAATAGTGCACAGTTAATCGGTTCTAGGTCTTGTCCAAAAATAATGTTGCACCCAGCAACCACATAATATAACCCATCGCCCTATTTCTTGGACTAATTACTTCTGGGCTTAAACGTTCCATCAACAGGTTGAATTTAATGCCGCTCGACTTTAGCTGCTGGTTGATCTCAGACATAGTCATTCCTAATAGGGCCGACAGCTGACCCTTAATTCCCGAGATTGATGTGTTCGGGATGGCAATATTCCCTGTAACTGGAATCCGTAGAATGTAATGAACATCATGTAGAGTGATAAACATCTTACCAAATGGCATATGGAAACTATTCGTTTCCGGGTGCCATCGCTTGACAAACGCAGAAATCAAAGGCATGTTTAGGTGCTGAAACATGCACTGCCTCAAATGTCCTAACCCAGACCCGTTAATAAGGTCGTTCGTCTGACGGCACAATATCACTCATTTAGTAAGGCGATCGGCAGCATTATGACAAATTAACACTTGCCTTTCCTGTTAAAAAAAATATCACCCATTTAATAATTATCATTACCAATCTCTTACAAAATATATTGATAAAAATAATCAAAATTATGCATGAAAATAATTTATTTTACCTCGCCATTCCATATTGCATGCGCAATATGGCCAAGAAAACCAGTAAGCACAGTCGGCGTGGCGGGCCCCCCTGGATGTGCATCCAATAACATCCACTCATCATCATCGGTATCAACTCCTCGTCCCCGTCCACGACCACGCCCACGCCCACGCCCACGACCTCGACCTCCTCGACCAATAGCAACATCCTCGTCGTCGACGTCGTCGTCGTCAGCGTCGTCATCATCATCATCAACATCAACATCATCGTCATCGTCACTCCTACCCATCTGGATCTGATAGTTGCGATGCAACTGCTGAAAATGCACAGCACTCATCGCACCCTTTCCCCTTCCAGGCCTCATGGTCGAACCTGTCATCTGACTACTAGCAGAAGGACCCGACTGAAACATATGTCCTCCAATTTCCTCTAATTCCCGTTCTGCCGCCAAATCACTCTCAGCCATTGGCGAAGGACCACCTATATGAAAAGATCCCTGACCAGTCGAAAAAGCTGGTGGAGTTCGCTCACGAGTAACACTAGCTGGATGATGAACTATCGGTGGAGTCTGGCCGACGAGTGCCGAGAATAGGCCGCCGACTATCCCGCTCTTTTTACTTGCTTTTGCTCGGGCGGATGCAACTACTATTCGATCCTTCAGCCTCCCGCTATAAGCTTTCTGCCCTGATTGGTCACCACTTCCACTGCCACCAACTCCTGACATCTAAAATTAACAATAACAAGTTTACAATTAATATAAATAAATAAATGACAATAACAATTAGCAGAATTATAAAATTTACGTAAAACAAAATTTTAATCTAACAAAAACATAAAATTTAAAAAGTTTAAATTTTAATAGAGTTTTGGTTAGGTTAGAGTTTGGGTTAGGTTAGAGTTTTGGGTTAATCTAACAAAAATATAGCAATTTATGTTTTATAAAGTTTAATCTAACAAAAAAAAAAGTTAATAATCTAACAAAAATATAGCAATTTAAAAGTTTAAATTTATGTTTTTATTTATGTTTAAATAATCAATAATGTAATATAGCAATTTATGTTTTTATTTATGTTTAAATTTATGTTTTATAAAGTTTAATCTAACAAAAATATAGCAATTTAAAAAGTTAATAATCAATAATGTATTATACTATATAAAGTGGACCAAAGGAACTACATTTCTATTTCAAAAAAAAAAAAAAGGAAGCCGGCCCGGTTATATTTAAATATAGCCGGCCCGGTTATACTTAAATATAGTCGGTCCGGTCTCTTTTGGATATAGCCGGTCCGGCCCTCTCCGAAATTCAAAATTTTTTTTTCAGTTTAATTAGTTAAAACAATTAACAATTAATAGAAGATTACAAAAATTATAAAGAAACATACCTTTTTTCTTTGAGTAAAATGGTAGAGAAATGTGAGAGATATGTAAGAAATGTGGAGATAATGAGAGAAAGTGAAGAGAGAGAGCCGGATGTTTAGAATGAGAGTATGGCAGGCTAATTAGGGGGTGGGGGAGGGGGGTATGTTAGTTTTTGTTTTTAAAATTTTTTTTAGTTTAAGGGTAGTATAGTAATTACATAATTATGGGTGCATTGCTTAGCACTTTTGGGTGCATTGTTTAACATTATCCCACAATAATTGTCTTTACCATCCCTCTAAAACTCAGTTTAGAGTTTTTAACTATTTTAACTCTTTTTGGATTTTACAGTAGACATTTTAGCCCACTCTTTTTTTCTAAAATTAACTAATACTCCCTCTAAATATAGAGTAATTTGTAAGTGAATAGGAGACAACCTCTCCACTCACATTCGTGGACCCCACAACCACTACATCCACCAAAATTCTTTCTCTCTCCTCAATTAATGAAGAAAAAATAAAATAATAGTAGTTGAGATAAGAAAATTTTAATTTTTAAAAGGTTATATAGAAGTTATTTGTTAGAGTAAATTTTTTTTAAAGTATTAAAAAAATAAAACTTAAATAAAAAACAAAATATTTAGGATGTTCTTATCACGGATGCACTAAGTGGCCTGATCATAACCTATGTTTGCGGGGGCATGAAATGTGGGAGCATAATACGGAGGAGGAGGAGTTTGGGGTGCGCCGGCTGGATAGTAAATAGGAGGTTGTGCCTTTTTCGTTCCATTTTAATTATTGTAAACATGATAAATTATCAACCAATTTGATTTTTTTGATTAAACATGATGTTTTGTAAATTTAAATTTGATATATATTTTTTTATTGTTTCCAAAATCATAAAATGCATAATTCAAAATATTTTTAAAATATTACGATAATTTAATAAAAAATATCCTATTTAATTTAATAATAATAAAAATGTATTAATTTTATATTTAAAAAATATCTTATTTAATTTAAAAAAAAAAAAGAAGAAGGTTAAACTGTATGATGATTTAGGAATGATGGAGTACAAACTATTTTGGACTAGATACATTGAATATTTTCTTAACCTTGCCCTAGTCCCCAGGATCTTGAGATATTCATGCAAGTTATGCAGCTGCCATGTGAGAAAACCAAGACTCTGAGCATCACCAATACAAATGTAAATGTGAAAAAATTAAATGTCACATAGAATTTATATATTTTATAAAAATAAAAAATAAAACTCTCCAATGCAATTATAAAATATGATGTATTAACTAAATTGTTTCTTATTAATTTTTAGATAATTAATTTTTTGACTCCCAATACACATTGTGAAGAAGGTTTTTAGATAATTAATTTTTTGACTCCCAATGCACATTGTGAAGGAGGATGTGAATCTTCTTCACAATGTGCATTGGGAGTCAAAAAATTAATTATCTAATAACCAATGAAAAACAATTTAATTTACACATCATATTCACATTCTTTCTCCACAATTGCATGAAAATTGTATAAATCTTAGGTGACACTCAATTTTTTTACATTCACATTTACAAGGGTGATGCTCTTAGTATCGTGACAAAATTGCCACGTGTACAAACTACAACCAAGAGTAACTAGGTGTTGTTTATGAATACAAGGCCTCGATTGGACACGCGTAAATAAAGTAATTGATTACTAGTAATATAAATTTACAGAAATAGTTAAGAAGATAATTTCTTAAAGGTATTTGGGAATATGATTATTAATTTAATATAAATTTTTATTATATTATTTGGTAAAAAATAAAATAATTTACAATGTAAAGATAAAATTATGATAATTGATAATATTACCTTAATATAGATAAGTACTTGTTAATTACTTTTTTGATAAAAATTAGATATTAACATTATTACTGATCCACAAAATAAGAAGTATTTCATTATTTTTTTCAATTTCGGTAAAAAATTTAAATTATCCAATATCATTAAAGCAAGAAAATTTTATTAAATTAGAATTAAAAACTAATGTTATAATGAAACTAGTTCAAATATTAATAATTTAAATATTTGTAACAATTCGAGAAAAATTCGTATAATTACTTAATTAAAATAATAATTATTTTATTCTCATATATAGTTCCAAACAGATTAATCACCGTTATCATTCTCTTTTGTGTAATTATTATGTAAAGCGTGCCAATTCTTTGAAAATTTTCTTATGGTGTAATAAGGCTAAATCTTGTAAGATTAATCAATTTCAAAGCATGCTTCAAACGTAAAAATTAAAACTAAAATTATAAATTATAAACTATTATTAACAAATTAATTTAGATGAGAAGAGTTTGAAAAGCCTTATGAAGAGCCGAAGAACAAAAATTACGATGAGAAGTAAAAATGACCGACCGTAAAATAGTTGAAATCAAATAAATTATAAATATAAAGCAAACAATTGACCTCGTAGAAGAAGATTATTGTTCTTTTACATGAATTCTAACTATTAGGAATCCAGATATCACCTCCTCCATCAGGATTGTGATTCTTTAAATTTTAGTAATCGATTCCAAGATTTTAGTAATTCATTTTTATTCCAAATATAATTCTTACACCATCAAACGTTATTAATCAATTCCATGTAATCAATTCCTCAGAATTAATTTTATTTTCATGTACCAATCGAGTCCAAATCTTGATGGATCAATTTTATCCAGCTCAATGATGATATTTTTGTAATATCCAAGAAAAGAAAAAAATATTTTACCCCATACCCTTTATTGAAAATTCGACCATTTTCCAAGTACAATAAATATGTAAGAGTGAAAATACCTTTTTCAGTTAATTTATGGAGCAATCAATATTTTTTCATGAAATTTATGGAGTAATAAATGCTTTTGAGTTGAATAAAGATAAGAATATTGGTCTGTTTTAAGCCGGTCAATGGATCGGATTTTGATCTGAATTTGATGTTATTGCTAGGATATGGATTGAGTTTTTTACTCCGATTAGTTGATTGTGATCCGAGTCCAATAACCTGATAGCTTAACAAATTAGATCTGGATTTAAGGTGATCTGATCCGTTAACAATCTAATCAAATCCGATATAAAAAATATAGTAATATTATACATACATAAGTTACTTATGCTGAGTCTTTAATCATTATTAATTATTATTTCAACTAAATATAAATTTTTTCTCCCACTATAATATCTTACTAACACTATTATTCATATTTGTGTAGGCTAGGAACACGATTATTTTTAATTTTTATATTTAATTGAGTAAAAGATACATTAATATTTTTTTTATTTAATATTTTAATAAATATCAAATAAATCTAAATTCAATCCGAATTAAAAAATTTAAGATATAGATCCAGCTTTGAATTATCTGCGGACCTAGTCTGTTTGGGTGGTGGCTGAGCTACTTTATGAAGTTTGTCTTTCCCCACAAACAACAGTTGAAAAACCCACCTCACTTTCTTAACAAAGTTGCAATCAGATCCCGAAAAAGAGGATGATAAACTGAATAGTCTGAATTTCCCCATCTCCCATAGTACTATTTAAGTAGATGCCAAACAAGGCCCAGGCCCATCCGCATAAAGCCATCTCTCGTCAGTCGTCACCAGTCATTAGCTCCCTCAGTAGATTATTAGATTTTTGGATTGGACAATGACAACCACACCAACCGTGTGTTTTCTTTCTTCCCTCGTCGGCCTACTGTAGATATCAGGAGATCTCTAATACTAATACAAAATCACAAAATCTATACGTGGGACTCGATACCCAGATGTCTCGAATTTCACTTCAATACTCCTTTCGTCTCTAAATTATTATTTTATTTGATTCATATACGGATTTAAAAAAATAATTAATTTAATTGTTAATATTAGTATAATGTGTAGTTTTTTTAATATTCATGTGCATGTGACCCATAATTAAAGTTGAAAGAAAAAATAAGGGTAAAATCGTAAAACTAATGTCTAAAAAAAAGTTTCAAACAAGACAATTATTTAGAGACGGACAGAAAAAGAAATCAAGACTATAATTTAGGGACGGAGGGAGTACTTTACAAAGGGTTGGATATTGAAAAGTCTACTATTTTATTATGAGATATTATATAGAGTCTATTTTCAAAATTTTAAGCATATAATCTTCATAATTTTATAACTTTAATGTAGTTTAAACATATTAATTATGCTCAAGCATAAATATTTTTTTTACTTATAACTAATTTTAATGATACTTATATATTTTTATTTATTAGACTTTTTAAATATAAATTTTTTGGGTGGAACGGAAGGCGGGAGTAGTTATTAATAATTTAGGATCGTTTGGATTAATGAGCCACCTGATGTAATTGGACCAATTGGTGTTTGAACTAAAGGCGTTTGAAATAATATGAGAGTAGTGCGTTGATACACATTACGAATCAAGCTTTCAGGTTCGATATGGTGGAGAAATGTAACAAAAAAAATGTGGCAGCTAAGTGTGTATTAGATAAAGTGCTACACTGTGCACGAACACCGCACGCTCGTACTAACTACTATACGTCTGTTTGAAATTTTGGTGACCGTTCAATGTTATTAAAGACGATAAAGTACAAGTAGAGTGGAGAAGATTGTGAGACCTCATCGTATGTCTAAAATGTGGGAATAGTTTAAATGACTTGAAACCAGCTACTACTCTCTCTGTTTTTAAATAAATATCTTGTTTTAAATTTTTTTTAAAATATGAGAATAGTTTATAAATTTTTTTATTAGGGTTAATTATAGGTCGATTCCTTTTTAAACATTTGTAATCGCTCCAGTCCACTCATTTTTTTAAAAAATCGAAAAATATATTTTTGGGCGAAAAGACGATTATGCCATTAATGAAAGAAAAACACGCGTGCATCAGTAACTCAAATCATCGCGATAAGTAATCCAAGGCATCGCGTGGGTTAATCATCGTGATGAGTAACCAAGGCATCGCGATGAGCAACCAAGGCATCACGATGAGCAACCAAGGCATCCCGATGCTCCACTTTGCCCAGCATACTGCGTTGCCCAAACATCAAGGCATCGCGATGAGGAATTCCGGCATCGCGATGAGGCATCTCAGCATCGCGATGAGGAATCTTGGCATCGCGATGAGGCATCCCTATATCGCGATGCCCAATTCGATACCCAATTCAAAAATAGTATTTTCTGGTAGAAAAATTGTGCACAAATGTAGTACTAAGTTAGGATAACAGTATGAGATTGATTTTAAATAAATTCGAAGCTTAAAACATAGATTAAAGTGGTCAAAACAGCCAAAGAACAAGAAAAAATGAGATGAATTCAGAAAATTTGAATTTGATCAAATTGTGATCAAATTCATGTTCTATGCAAGAAAATTTGATTTTTTTTTTTCGTTTTCACGTTTGTTTTGTGAATTTATATTTCTCAGATTTAAATGCTATGAAGCTTTCAAGCATGGGAGTTGGACTGTGAAAGTCAATCTTCATCATCAAAGAGACGGAGGCATTTTAAGAAGAAAATTCACAAAGCGCCTTTTTTCAATTTAAAAAAAAAATAAACTGAAAAGAATAAAAACTTTTCAAAATATACCGACCAGCAATTTTTTATTTTTATTACCCTCCTCGTTCGAATACCAACTAGACCAAGAAACTTAAAATAGGCGGCCATATTGTCCATTAAAATACTTAACTCCAAAATGTTACTCCAACTGTTCCTAAATAAGCGATCTATTTTAATTTTTTTAGAGTCAATTTGATTATTTTTAAATGAAATTTGACGTGTAACTTTTTATTTTTTTTAAATTATAAAATACGTAAATTTTAATATTTTTTTGTGTCACAAATTTTATATTTTATAATTTAAAAAATAAATAAAAAAAATACACGTTAATTTTTTTTATTTTTTGAAAAATAATCGACTTGACTGTAAAAAGTCAAAAAGATCACTTATTTAGGAACCGTGGGGAGTTAAGTATTTTAATGGACAATGTGGCCGCCAAATTTAAGTATGTTGGGCTAGTTGGTACTCGGACGTGGAGGAGGGTAACAATATCAGAAAATTGCTGGTCGGTCTATTTAAAATTTTTTTTTTTCTCCAGTTTAACCTTTTTTTTAAATCGCTAAAAGGTATTTTAAGAAATTTTTTTTAAAATACCCTCAATAACATCGTTACTTCAGATTTAAGGTTCGAATTGATGTATAAATGATTTCATATTGTTAATATAGTCTTTCCTCATATTTGGGTATCAATTTTCATGTATAGAGCACGAATTTGATCAAATTTGAATTTTTTGAGTTTATCTCATTTTTCTTTGTTCTTGGGCTGTTTTGGCCACTTTAATCTATGTTTTAATCTTCGAATTTGTTTAAAATCAATCTCACATTGTTATCCTAACTTAGTACTACATTTGTGCACAATTTTTCTATCAAAAAAATACTATTTTTGAGATCCAAATCGAGCTTGACAGTGTGCTGTCCAAAAATAGAGTGATATGTTCTTGGACTGATTTTAAGACTTTAATCAATGATTTGAGTTTAAATTTTGTATAATATCAATACCATACTGTTATAGGAAGTCAATACCATGTTTGTATATAAATTTTCCAACCAAAAACAACCATTTTGATCGATTTTGATATTATATTAAATTGAGCATCGGGATGCCTTTAATTCGCCAATCACAGTATGCTGGCAATGCAACGGGGCCCCCCGAAAGGTAAACGAAAATTAAGTTCCTTCCAGCGGTTGAAATTCAAACGGTGCCTTGGTTGCTCATCGCGATGCCTTGGTTGCTAATCGCGATGTCTTGGTTACTCATTGCGATGCCTTTGTTGCTTATCGCGATGCCTGTGTTGCTTATCGCGATGTCTTGGTTGCTCATCATGATGATTAACTCACGCGATGCCTTGGATTACTAATCGCGATGCCTTGAATTACTGATGCGCGCGTGTTTTTCTTTCATTAATGACATAATCATTTTTTGGCCCCAAAAATACCTTTTTTCGATTTTAAAAAAAGATGAGTGGACTGGAGCGATTACAAATGTTTAAAAGGGACCGACATGTAATTCACCCTAATAATATTAACAGGAAATTGCTGCCGGTACACTTCAAAAAATTTTAGTTCTCTCCAGTCCACCTTTTTTTTTTTAAACTGGAAAAAGACACTTTGAGAATTTTATTCCTAAAATGCCCTCATCTCTTTGATGATGAAGATTGACTTTCACAGCCCAGCTCTCCCGCTTAAAAGCTTCATAGCATTTAAATCGAAAAAATATAAATTTACAAAACAAACGTAGAAACGAGAAAAAAAAACACGAATTTGATCAAATTCGACTTTTCTGAGTTCATCCCGTTTTTCCTTGTTTTTGAGCTATTTTGGCCACTTTAATTTATGTTTTAAGCTTCGAATTTATTTAAAATCAATCCCTGTTATCCTAACTTAGTACTACATTTGTACACAATTTTTCTACCAGAAAACATTATTTTCGAATTGGGAATCGCGATATAGGGATGCTGACCGAATTGGGCATCGCAATATAAGGATGCCTCATCGCGATGCCCAAATACTGAGAAATGAATGATCCAATCCAATAGACAAATCAATTAAAGAATCAAAATCAAGAATAAAAGGAACTGCATCTAGGTTAGGGGGGAAGATTATCAAATTCTTAATAAAGATTCTAGAAATATTAAATTCGAGAGAGAAATTTGGAAAGAAACCTTTGAATAAAATGACAACAAAGGTTGTTTGCAAGTGAAAGTTAGAAAAATCAATTCAATGAAGAAAGGGTAGGCGAACAGGACAAATATTGAGAAATATTTTCAATTTCATTAACAGCACAAGTCAGGCAATTCAAATACTGGGCAACGCAAAGGAAATCGACCTGCCCGGTAAGGTTGCAGAGGTCGAGGGGACAGCGTCCCTCGTGGGGGTTTGGGGGCAACGCCCCTGAAAGGTAAACGAAAATCAAGTCCCCTCCAGTTGTTGAAATTTAAACGGAGCATTGCGATGCACAAAGTGGAGCATCCCTTTTTGTCCCTGTTACTCGCCTTAGCGAGCAACGACAATTCAATTTTTTCAGTTGGCCCCCTTATTCGCTAAGGCGCGTAACGGGAAGGCTCCCCCCAGCGAGTTAATTTTTTCATTTTGTTCCCTGCTCGCTAAAGCGCGCACCGATTGCTCCCCTAAGGCTCGCTGCGATGATCGCGATGCACTAATTATTGCATCGCGATACCCCAATTTGCAAAAGCGATGTATTGCGATGTAAAAGTATTGCATCGCAATGCCTTGGTTACTGATGTGCGCATTTTGCATCGGGATGCAAAATTGTTGCATCGCGATGCCTTGGTTACTGATGCGCGCGTGTTTTTTCTTTCATTAATGACATAATCGTCTTTTTAGCCCAAAAATGTCTTTTTTCGGTTTTAAAAAAAGATGACTGGACTGGAGCGATTACAAATGTTGAAAAAGGGACCGGCCTGTAATTCACCCTAATATTAATGGGGAAAATATAATTAAATAAAATTGGGCTATATTTCCTCTTCCCTCTCTAAAAAGAGTCATATTTTCAAATTTAATCTAAGTTTTCATTACCAAATTTTTTTTTCTTTCTAAGGACATAAAATATCTCTAAAGTGTCATACTATAAATATTAAAATTTTGGCAAAATTTGAAGAAATAAATAGAATTAAAAGTGTATTTTAAATTTAACTCTCCAAATATGATTTTTTTTTTCTCTCTCTCTCTCGAACTAAGGGAGTACAAAAGACGTGACCCAATCCGTTATACCCTAGTTTTTCAAGACCGCACTTAGAAGATGAAATCTAGTTAAAAATGAGCTAATATTTGTAAGAGTAATGCTAATATACAAATTTCATTTAAATCATTTTAAAGTTAATGTATAACACTTCAAAATATACTGTAAATACATTTTGTTGATAAAAAATCTGTATTTTCCTAATTATAATTTATTTGGGTAGAGCCGTAGAGGCTCGGGAAAGGGAAAAACCTATTCTGAACAACGTACTATATCATCACTTTTCATAGACAGATGATCATACAGAACAACGTACCATATTTACAAACCTTTCCAGTTCAGCCCAGTTCAGCTGACTATCCAATAACGGCCTATCAAATTAACAAGCTTAGTATCAGGTTTTGTTGGCTTAACTTCACCCCAATACGGCAATACACCAGACGCACTATTCTTGATAAATATATATATATATATATATATATATATATATAAAGTTGGTGAGGAGGCCTATGATTGTGCCACCTCACCTTCCTTTCTATTTCTCTTAATTCTCAAACCTCCAAGTATTGAATTGAGATGATTTTTCATTTTTAAGTCATTAGCTTATAACTATATATACTAATAATAAGTTTTACAATAGGTATTACTCTTCTTTTAATTATAATTTGAGAAGAACTTTGAACAAAATAATGTTGTTAATGAGATTTAAACCCATACCCTATTAAATATGAATATATACCTTAAATCAACTAAACCAATTATATTGTATGTAAAGATTTTAAAAAAATATTAAATTATTTTATAATATAAATCAACCAATTTTTATTTTTATAAATGTTACTCTCTTCATGTCAAATTATGGGTCTCATATTCTTATTTAAGACGTCCTAAAATAATGTCTATAATATGTGATACATATCAACAAAAATCTAAATCATTTCATCAATTTTTTTTTTAATATTTTTGTAAATTTCTTTTTCACACTTATAGTGTATCAAAAATATGTAAATATAGTATCCAACTAAACATTTTCTAATCATTGAATGATCTTCAAAAATTATTTAAAAAAATATAATTATATTCAATCCTTATACAATTCTCCTTTGTTCAGAAAAATGTTATATTTCTTCAATATGTCCTAAAGTCAATATTTTATTTTTAATTTTGTAAAAATTCTTCAAATATATGTCTAAAATATCTTTATTAAGTGCAAGATGAAAAATAAAAACCCCAACAATTTGATATCATTAAAGGATACTTTTTTTTTACCAAATCATTAAAGGATACTTAAAAAATGTATAGAAATATATTGACCACTAATAAAAACACTTATTCTAAAATAAAAATATTATAATAAACGACCACCAATTTGCATATATTGACAATACTTAACTTTAGTTAAACATTAAGTCAACAAACGCCTATATTCAATAATGATAAAAAAAATTCAAAATTATTTCTAAAATGTATCAATTAATATCAAAATCAAATTAAACCCGTACTAGTGATAGGAATAATTGTGGGCCGGTACCTTTTGTAGGATTTTGCAACCGCTTTAATTCACTACAATTGTTTTCAACCGCTTAAGTCTATTTTAAGTGATAAATTGACCAATTGTTCCAACACTGCCCCTGTAACAACCTAAAACATGTTTTAAGCTGTGTATTCATTGATTTTACTCTTGTAAATCCCGTATTTATTTCATATCAACTTGAAGAAACTTAAAAAATAAATACCAATAAGTAGAAGATCGATTTCATTGTGAAATTGAAATCAATGGATTTAATGGAAACTGCTGTTATGTTGTTGTTGAAATTCAGAGGAAATACCATTGTTTCAAAAGTTTCAGAGAATTTTGGTTTATCTGAGTTGATCAAATGCATTAGAGGTAAATATTCTAATTTTCAATCGGATAATTGTACTTTGAAATACACTGTAGGATCACACAACAATTGTTGTTTAACCAACGAAGAAGATTTCAAAAACATGGTGTCATTGGCCAAAATTTTATCAGTTTTCATTATCACTATTGATGTGTTTGAAACTGATAATGGTTTGACTTACGGGATTAATAAAGAAGGGAAACATGGAGATGAGATTGCAAAAACGCACACGATGCAATAGTTTCCACAGACGATGCACAAAACTTGCATAAATCGCGATGCACCACATCTATTTGGCGATGCACAACAATGTAATGAGCAGAATAGTGAAACTAAGTGTACCAATTCTTCAAGTTTTGAAAGCGATGATAAAAGTGTCTTATGTTACGACATATGTCCTGTTCAAACAAAAAAAGAACTTTTGAATTCTGGTTGGGGATCTCTTATTACTGGTGTTGGTCAAACATTTAAAAGTAGAATGGAAGATTTTCGTACGCAGCTTATAAAATATTCATTTAAGATTGGATTTAAATTTGTTTATATTAAGAACAACAATAAGAGGATTAGCATTGCATGTGCGAAGAAATTCAGTGATGATTGTAGCTGGTTCATCAAGGCATCTTCATCTGTTGATGAATCAGTATCCATATACAAGTGCAACTGTAATAACCAGACATTTCATTAGCATGTTGATCGTATGATTATGTGCATGCATTGTTAATTTGATTATTGTGTTTCATGTTATGGATTTGGTATGTTATAAATGTTATACAATCAAACCTAGGAGTGGCCAAGTGATCAAACATAGGAAATAGAGTAAAATAAAAATGGGACTGGACTGTGAACCTTGGCACGCCAGTGCACACTTCTTTTGTAACACCCTGGATCCTCTTATGCATGATTTACTTATTTTATGAGTGACTTATGTGTTAAACTTGTTTTACTAGCATGTTAGTTGAATTATGCTTTAATTTATATTTTAGTTTCATGTTTATAAGAATTGTTAGATTAATTATGCATTGTTAAATTGATTGTTATGGTTCATGATGTCTATAAGATGTGTTATAAGTGTTGTGTAATCACACCTAGGAGTGGCCAAGTGTTCAAACCAAAGAAATGGAGTAAAATAGAAGTAGGACTGGACAGAGAGTTTGGCACGGCCGCGTGCCTTTCCTTGGCACGGCCGTGCAAAGAGTGGTCAGACATTCCAGAATGTTTGGCACGGCCGCGCAGCATTTCTTGGCACGGCCGTGCGACTTCCTTGACACGGCCGTGCAAATCGGGCAGAATTAAAACTATGTTTTCCCGAAAAATCACATTTCACCCAAAAACTTAAACCATTGTGTGGCTCTCCTTGAGCCACGTCACCATCCAACCCAAATCAGATTTTTGGGTCATTTAAGTGAGGAGAGAGACTTCATTTCTCTCACTCTTCCCTCCCATTTCCTCCATTGAAGCTCCAAAGGGTGTGTGTGAGATATTTGGTGAGATTAGTGTGTGTGTGTGAGTTCCCAAAGATCTAGCCATCCGATCTTCAATCCGAGACCACCATTGTGTTGCTAAGGACTAGGAGATCATCTTGGGAGGCTTTGATTTCATATTAGTTGCTTTGATTTTCATCACAAGGTAAGTTACTAAACCCCCCCCCCTTTGTATGCTTTAAGCTTCAATGTGTGTTAGATCATCAATATTCATGTATGACTTGCTTTATATGTTGTTTTTATGTACAAATCTCTAGGTTGAGATGGGTACATTGTACTTGTGATATGTTTATGGGTTGATGATGTTGTATGAGCTAGGGTTTGAACATAAATCTTAGGATTTGAACAAATAGAGAACTTGAGACTTGGAATTGGGTAATCTTGCATTTAGCATTGAAACCCTAATTTTGTGAACTTTAGTAATGACTCCGAGAAGTTGATTTTAGGGAAGATTATGACTCCCCGAACAACATATTAAATTACTACGAGGTTTAGAGTTCGATTGATCGAGATTCTAGTCCTCCGTGTTTTTGGTACTGTTAAAGTAGAGACTTGTGAATGGCTCTAATGTGTTGAATAGAATCCTTACATATGTATTGAATGATGATTGGTGGTAGAATAGAATAATCTACTTGTCATTTGTCAAGTTCACTACTTTTGAACTTGATGGTTATTTGCATTAGATGAATAAGAACATCTATTTGTGCATTGTGTAAGTCCAGCTGGCGTCGTTGGTTGAGTAAGGTAGGACGACCTATGGTCTTCACAAATTAACGTTTGTGATCGCCATAAGTCTCCGTACCGGAGTTTCACACACCCCTCCTCTGTTGGCCACAGTTGAGAAGTAGCCCCACTGTTGTAGCAATACGCATGACTTTGGTTTGCTAGTTTGAACTCGATGGTATTAATCGGGGACGTCGATACTACACACACGAGTATTGAGGCACATTTGGTTATTTTGTGTATTGCAGGAGCAACGCAAAGAATGGACAAAGAGATATCATATCCTTTATAATGTGGTTTATTACGAGTACTTATGTGAATATCAAAGTGCTACGTGTGATGCATATGAATTGTAAATCAATGTTGATGTTACATGTCTGATTGTGATATATACAAATGTATTACCATGTTACGATTACCAGTTGAGCATTATGCCATGACATATAGTTGCATTTAGTAACTTATTGAGTTTCGACTCACCCCGTTTGTTGTTTAATTGTTTTCCTTAGATCCGAGCCAGGCAGGAAGTTCGCGGTGAGGCCGAATAGTACTATCGTCTAGCTCGCAGGTGGTCATTTATTTTGTTAGCCTTGAAGCTCTTTTGTTATTAGCGATAGAAATTCTTTTGGTGAGGACGATTGGTTAAGTAAAGTTATGTAGACTTTACTTTGGGTAGTATTGATACATTAATTGTACTTGTTATTCTTTTGGTAGTCGACACGTGTATGTCGAGCTCGTATACTCTGTTTCATATTTAACTCAGTTATTTTTCCAAGCATGTCGTAGCTTGTGGTTTATGTACAGTTGTTTCCGGCAAGTTGTGGCCGAGGTAGTTAATGTTATTAATGATTTTCTTCAAAACCTATACTTGTGTTTTATTAGTTGGGTTTCGGCTGTAACGTCGCCGATGATTGATTTTATTTTATCAAAGTTTTTGTTATTATGGTTTTGTGGTAAGCACGGATTGTTGCGCCACGTGCTTTTAGTATTTGTTATTGTCATTTGCGTGTTGTTTTGGCGCGTCGACCTTGGGATTTCGTATTGGAATCCGGGTCGGGGCGTCACAGTTGGTATCAAAGCAATAGTTTTGCTGTCGCCAGGATAGGTTCCTTGGCCTAGGTGGGTATGGTTTATTGTTGAGAATCTTAACGTCGAGTGATGTGTGTAGGTCATAATGGTGGAAACTAGGAACGGAGCGAGTACCAGTAGGGCTGGTGCAAATGCCGGAGAGGGTGATGAGGGAGCGGGGAATGTTAACCGTCCTCGTAATGATCCCCCTGAACAGAACCAGAATGACCTGAATGAGGAAATGGCAAATATGTACCGGAGGATGCTTGATTTGATGAATGAAATGACACAGCGGATGAACGGAGGGGCAAGACCACAGCCCGAGGTACAAACACCACAACCGGAAGTGGTAGTGCTAGAACTGGAAGTAAGGCAGAGGAACAACACAACTACTCTTGAGAGATTCTTGAAGATGAAACCCCAAACTTTTCTGGGAGAACCTGATGCTACTAAGGCAGAACTATGGATTGAACACATAGTGAAGATATTTGCAGCTTTGGGTTGCAATGATGGTGAGAAAGTTACTTTGGCAGTGTTCAAGCTAGAAGGTGCTGCGGAACATTGGTGGCAAGTACTACAGGAGAGCTGGGATCTGCAGGGAGTACCACATACTTGGCCTAATTTCTTGAGAGAGTTCAAGGCCCAGTATATTCCAACTGTGGTTCGGGAAAAGAGGGAGCGGGAGTTCTATGATTTGGAGCAAGGTAACATGTCTGTGGCTCAGTATTCAGCTAAGTTCACGGAGTTGGCGCGTTACTGTACTCATTTGGTTCCAAATGAGGCTAGGAAGACGCAGAAATTTATCAAGGGGTTGAAGACCGAGTACAGGAAACAGTTACTGTCGCTGCAGCTAGCAGATTACCGCAGTGCAGTGGACCGAGCATATGGGATAGAGAGTGACATCGAGGAACATAAGGGGAGGATGAATGTGGGTTCTCAACAGTCTTCGCAGTCTTATGGGCGAGGACAAGGTTCAGGCAACAGGGGTAACTACAACAACAATAACAACAACCGCAGGGGAAACCAGAACAGGGCACCTTCCGATGGACAATCTAGACAACAGTCGGGCGGATGAGGGAACAATTTTTCTTCTTCTCAGGGACAGAGAGGTGCTCCATTGACATGTAACTACTGTGGGAGGCCTGGACATTCAGAGGAAGCGTGTTATAGTAAGGCTGGTAATAGGTCGGGCCAATGCTACTACTGTAAAGAGGTTGGTCACATGAAGAGGGATTGCCCTAAGCTGAAGGGTAGTCAGTTCGGGAGTGCGAGTCAACCGTCTAGTGGTACGAAGAGAGATATCGACGGTAGGCCCAAGGTTCAGGGTCGTGTCTTTGCACTCGACCAACAAGGAGTACCTGAGTCTACGTCCGTGATAGGAGGTAGTCTTTCTGTTTTCGGTAGTAGAGCACGAGTTCTTATAGATCCTGGCTCATCGCATTCATATGTTGCATCTCATTTTGTGAAAAACTTGTGTGTATTGCCCCAATCATTACCTTTTGTGCTTGAGGTATCTACCCCGTTGGGGGAGCATATGTTGGCTTCGGAGGTATACCGAGCTTGTGATATACTGATAGGTGATCACACTTTGCATGCTGATTTGGTTGTGCTACCCATACGTGATTTTGATGTGATACTTGGCATGGATTGGTTGTGTGTTTATCATGCTTTAGTAGATTGCCATAGTAAGAAAGTTACTTTTGCTATGTCGGGTGTTCCCGAGTTTGTATTTGTGGGTGATGCTGTCAAGAGTAATATACATGTTATTTCTGCTTTGAGGGCTAGAAAGTTATTATCACGTGGGTGTGTGGGTTATTTGGCGTGTGTGGTTGACAAGAGTATTACTACACCGAAGTTAGAGGAAGTTCCGGTAGTTTGTGAATTTCCTGATGTGTTTTCGACCGATTATGATATGCCTCCTGATAGGGAAGTAGAGTTTTGCATTAAGTTATTACCAGGAATTGCTCCTATTTCTAAGGCTCTTTATAGAATGGCACCCGCAGAATTGAAAGAGCAGTTGCAGGAACTTCTTGATAGAGAATTCATTAGACCAAGTGTATCACCTTGGGGTGCACCAGTTTTATTTGTAAGGAAGAAGGATGGTACTTTGAGGTTGTGTATCGATTACAGACAGTTGAATCAGGTAACAATCAAGAACAAGTATCCTTTACCTCACATCGATGACTCATTCGATCAGTTGCAAGGGTCGGTTGTGTATTCCAAGTTAGACTTGAGGAGTGGGTATCATCAATTGAAATTTCGAGCGGAAGACATACCCAAAACTGCTTTTCGTACGAGGTATGGGCATTATGAGTTTGTGGTTATGCCGTTTGGGTTAACCAACGCACCGACGGTATTTATGGATTTGATGAATCGTGTGTTTCATCAATATCTGGATTGTTTCGTAGTGATCTTTATTGACGATATACTTGTCTACTCTAAGTCACGGGAAGAACATGAGCAGCACCTGAGGGTAGTATTATCAGTTCTTCGGGAGAAACAGTTGTTCGCTAAGTTCAGCAAGTGTGTTTTCTGGTTAGAGAAAGTATCATTTTTGGGTCATGTGGTTTCGAAGGATGGGATAGCAGTTGATCCATCCAAAGTGGAAGCAGTGACAAAATGGAAAACACCGAGTACAGTTACCGAGGTTCGTAGTTTCTTGGGTTTGGCGGGATACTATCGAAGATTCATTGAGGAATTTTCCAAGATTGCTATACCTCTGACGAATTTGACAAAGAAAACGACACCGTTTGTGTGGAATGAGAAATGTGAGACTAGTTTTCAAGAGTTGAAGAGACGCTTGATGACATCTCCTATTTTGACGTTGCCTAGTGGAGGTGACAACTTCGTGGTGTATAGTGACGCCTCGAAGGAAGGCTTGGGTTGTGTGCTTATGCAGAATGGAAAGGTTATTGCTTATGCTTCAAAGAAATTGACAGCTTTTGAACAGAATTATCCTACTCATGATTTAGAGTTGGCTGCGATTATGTTTGCGTTGCATAAGTGGAAACATTATCTATACGGAGCAAAGTTTGAGGTCTTCACGGATCACAAGAGTTTGAGATACCTCTTCTCACAAAAGGAGTTGAACATGAGGCAACGTAGATGGATGGAGACATTGAAAGACCATGACTGTACGATCCTTTATCATCCCGGGAAAGCAAATGTAGTAGCGGATGCATTGAGTAGAAAGACATACGTCTCTTGCTTAATGGTTCGAGAATGGAAAATCTTAGAGGATTTGCGAGATTGGAATCCTTTTGAGACGGAACGTGGAGTAATCTTTGTGAATATTCGAGCTACACCAGTTTTGTTTTAACAGATTAAAGAGGCTCAGGTTAGTGACCCAAAAATTGTTAAGATAATTAGTGAGTTGGGTGAGGGAAAAACACCCAACTTTGCGATGAACAGTGATGAAATTCTTACATTTCGGGGAAGAGTTTGCGTTCCTTCGAATGAGATGGTTAAACGACAAGTTCTTGATGAAGCTCACAAGGCAAAGTATACTATACATCCGGGGAGTACCAAAATGTATAGGGATTTGAAGAAACAATTTTGGTGGAGTGGAATGAAATGAGAAATTGCGGAGTATGTTTCTAGATGTTTGACTTGTCAACAGGTAAAGGCCGAGCATCAGAGGCCAGCGGGTTTGTTGCAACCACTTGAGATTTCGGAATGGAAGTGGGAGCACATCACGATGGATTTTGTGACAGGGTTACCACGTACTCGTCGAGGTTTTGATGCCGTGTGGGTTATTATTGATAGGTTAACGAAATCAGCACACTTCATTCCTATTGCGATAACTTATTCTTTGGGTCAGTTGGCGGCATTGTATATTCAGGAGATAGTGAGGTTGCATGGGGTCCCAGTGAGTATCGTATCGGATCGAGATCCGAGGTTTACGTCGAGGTTTTGGCAGGCATTACAGGAAGCTATGGGAACGAAACTGAACTTTAGTACAGCTTTTTATCCTCAATCAGATGGACAATCGGAGAGGTTAATTCAAAGTACTTGAGGATATGTTGCGTGCGTGCACAGTAGACTTTAAGGGAAGTTGGGATACTCATTTACCTTTAGCGGAGTTTGCCTACAACAATAGTTTCTAAGCGAGTATTGAGATGGCACCGTACGAGGCTTTGTATGGACGGAAGTGTAGATCGCCGATTTGTTGGGATGAGGTCGGTGAAGCAAAAATTTGGGGTTTGGAGTTGGTACAACAGTCGGTCGAGAGTGTGAAGGTTATTCGGGATAGACTACTTACTGCACAGAGTCGACAGAAAAGCTATGCCGATAATCAGAGACGAGATCTCGAGTTTCAGGTAGGAGATTATGTGTTCCTTAAAGTATCGCCACGTAGGGGTACTAAGAGGTTTGGCAAGAAAGGGAAGTTATCACCGAGATACATTGGTCCGTTTAAAATTCTTGAGAAGGTGGGAACTTTAGCGTATAGAATTGCATTACCGCCTTCGTTGTCAGAAATTCATAATGTGTTTCACGTGTCTATGCTTCGAAAGTACATGAAGGATGACTCACATGTGTTAGAGTATGAGGAGATCACTTTTGAACCCGACTTGTCATATGTCGAGCAACCGGTAAAGATTCTTGACACTAAGGAACAAACTTTGCGAACTAAGCGGATCCCACTAGTTAAAGTACTATGGAGGAATCACGACATTGAGGAAGCTACTTGGCAGACCGAGGCCGATATACATGAGAAATACCCTCATCTTTTCGATGAACTTGGTAAGGAATTTAGGGACTAAATTCTTTTAAGGAGGAGAGGATGTAACACCCTGGATCCTCTTATGCATGATTTACTTATTTTATGAGTGACTTATGTGTTAAACTTGTTTTACTAGCATGTTAGTTGAATTATGCTTTAATTTATATTTTAGTTTCATGTTTATAAGAATTGTTAGATTAATTATGCATTGTTAAATTGATTGTTATGGTTCATGATGTCTATAAGATGTGTTATAAGTGTTGTATAATCACACCTAGGAGTGGCCAAGTGTTCAAACAAAAGAAATGGAGTAAAATAGAAGTAGGACTGGACAGAGAGATTGGCACGGCAGCGTGCCTTTCCTTGGCACGGCCGTGCAAAGAGTGGTCAGACATTCCAGAATGTTTGGCACGGCCGCGCAGCATTTCTTGGCACGGCCGTGCGAGAGTGGCACGGCCGTGCGACTTCCTTGACACGGCCGTGCAAGTCGGGCAGAATTAAAACTCTGTTTTCCCAAAAAATCACATTTCACCCAAAAACTTAAACCATTGTGTGGCTCTCCTTGAGCCACCTCACCACCCAACCCAAATCAGATTTTTGGGTCATTTAAGTGAGGAGAGAGACTTCATTTCTCTCACTCTTCCCTCCCATTTCCTCCATTGAAGCTCCAAAGGGTGTGTGTGAGATATTTGGTGAGATTAGTGTGTGTGTGTGAGTTCCCAAAGATCTAGCCATCCGATCTTCAATCCGAGACCACCATTGTGTTGCTAAGGACTAGGAGATCATCTTGGGAGGCTTTGATTTCATATTAGTTGCTTTGATTTTCGTCACAAGGTAAGTTACTAAACCCCCCCCTTTGTATGCTTTAAGCTTCAATGTGTGTTAGATCATCAATATTCATGTATGACTTGCTTTATATGTTGTTTTTATGTACAAATCTCTAGGTTGAGATGGGTACATTGTACTTGTGATATGTTTATGGGTTGATGATGTTGTATGAGCTAGGATTTGAACATAAATCTTAGGATTTGAACAAATAGAGAACTTGAGACTTGGAATTGGGTAATCTTGCATTTAGCATTGAAACCCTAATTTTGTGAACTTTAGTAATGACTCCGAGAAGTTGATTTTAGGGAAGATTATGACTCCCCGAACAACATATTAAATTACTACGAGGTTTAGAGTTTGATTGATCGAGATTCTAGTCATCCATGTTTTTGGTACTGTTAAAGTAAAGACTTGTGAATGGCTCTAATGTGTTGAATAGAATCCTTACATATGTATTGAATGATGATTGGTGGTAGAATAAAATAATCTACTTGTCATTTGTCAAGTTCACTACTTTTGAACTTGATGGTTATTTGCATTAGATGAATAAGAACATCTATTTGTGCATTGTGTAAGTCCAGCTGGCGTCGTTGGTTGAGTAAGGTAGGACGACCTATGGCCTTCACAAATTAACGTTTGTGATCGCCATAAGTCGCCGTACCGGAGTTTCACACACCCCTCCTCTGTTGGCCACAGTTGAGAAGTAGCCCCACTGTTGTAGCAATACGCATGGCTTTGGTTTGCTAGTTTGAACTCGATGGTATTAATCGGGGACGTCGATACTACACACACGAGTATCGAGGCACATTTGGTTATTTTGTGTATTGCAGGAACAACGCAAAGAATGGACAAAGAGATATCATATCCTTTATAATGTGGTTTATTACGAGTACTTATGTGAATATCAAAGTGCTACGTGTGATGCATATGAATTGTAAATCAATGGTGATGTTACATGTCTGATTGTGATATATACAAATGTATTACCATGTTACGATTACCAGTTGAGCATTATGCCATGACATATAGTTGCATTTAGTAACTTATTGAGTTTTGACTCACCCCGTTTGTTGTTTAATTGTTTTCCTTAGATCCGAGCCAGGCAGGAAGTTCGCGGTGAGGCCGAATAGTACTATCGTCTAGCTCGCAGGTGGTCATTTGTTTTATTAGCCTTGAAGCTCTTTTGTTATTAGCGATAGAAATTCTTTTGGTGAGGACGATTGGTTAAGTAAAGTTATGTAGACTTTACTTTGGGTAGTATTGATACATTAATTGTACTTGTTATTCTTTTGGTAGCCGACACGTGTATGTCGAGCTCGTATACTCTGTTTCATATTTAACTCAGTTATTTTCCCAAGCATGTCGTAGCTTGTGGTTTATGTACAGTTGTTTCCGGCATGTTGTGGCCGAGGTAGTTAATGTTATTAATGATTTTCTTCAAAACCTATACTTGTGTTTTATTAGTTGGGTTCCGGCTGTAACGCCGATGATTGATTTTATTTTATCAAAGTTTTTGTTATTATGGTTTTGTGGTAAGCACGGATTATTGCGCCACGTGCTTTTAGTATTTGTTATTGTCATTTGCGTGTTGTTTTGGCGCGTCGACCTTGGGATTTCGTATTGGAATCCGGGCTGTGAAACTTGGCACGACCTTGCGCACATTCTTGGCACGCCCGTGCGAGTGTCGGACAAAAACCACGGCCGTGCGAGTGCCAGATTTCATTTTTTTGTTAGTTCTCCTGCTGCCACCTCCTCCTAACTCTCCCTTACCTGGTCTTGGACGTGGAAAATCAGGGGAGAATCATTTCCAACTCACCAAAAACACTCAAGTTCTTCCTAAATTCTTCTCCAAAAACATCAATCAACCTAGGGTTTCAAGAGTTCTTGTTAAGATTCTTGTTTCTTCTTCCATGTAAACTTAGAGAGCTTGTGTGGGAGATTGAGTGTGAGACTAGTGTGTGTAGATCACATCTCCTCATTCAACCATCCAAATTTTGATCCAAGACCATCAAAGTGTAGAGGGTGACTTGGGGACCAACTTAGAAGGCTTTGATTTACATTTTATTGGTTTGATTTCCATATTCTAGGTAAGTTACTAATCCCCTTTGTATGCTTAGAAACTATTGCATACTTGCTCTTAATTATACATGCATGACTTGTATACTTGGTATATTCATGTCTAAATGATATGTTGAGATGTATAACATGTTTATGTGTTAAGTGTTGGGTTTGGATAATGTTGCATGTTGAATTTAAGAGCTCAACCATGGAATTGAACTAAAGAACATGTTCGAGACCTTAAATGGTGAAAATTGCATATAGCAATTATATCCAATTTTATAAACTTTAAGAAATGATACTAAAAGTGGATTTTTGGGAAGATTATAATTCTCCGAATCACAAGTTAAATTACTACAAAAATTAGAGTTCGTTTGATATGGATTTCGGTCCTCCGAGTATTTAATACTGATATGTTAGAGACATGTAAATTAGCTCTAAGGTTGTGTTTTAAGACTTTGAACAATATGTTTGGTGATTATATGTTGTAGAATAATATAATCTACGTGATATTTGTCAAGTTCACTACTTTTGAACTTGAAGGTTATTTGCATAAGTTTAGTAAGAATACCTACTTGTGTGTTGTGTAAGTCCAGCTGGCGTCGTCGTTGTTCATGTTAGGGTGGGATGACCTATATTCTTCACAAATCAATGTTTGTGATCGCTATAAGTCGCCATACCGAAGTTCACACACCCCTCTTCTGTTGGCCACAGTTGAGAAGTAGCCCCACTGTTGTAGCAATACGCATGACTTTGGTTTGCTAGTAGAACTCGATAGGTTTATCGGGGACGTTGATACTACGTACACGAGTATCGAGGACACATGGTTATTTTGTGTATTGCAGGAGCAACGCAAAGACGAAGAAAGAGAACTGATATCCTTTTATAACGTGGTTTGTTTACGAGCACTTATGTAAAAATCAAGGTGCTATGTGAGATATGTTATTTGTATATCCAAGGTGATGATACATGTTCAGTTGTGGTATAAAAATGTTATTACCATGTTATGTTCTTACTTGAGCATTATCCCATGTCATGTAGTTGCATTTAGTAACTTATTGAGTTGCGACTCACCCCGTTTGTTGTTTATATGTTTTTCCTTAGATTTGAGCCAGCCAGAGAGTTCACGGTGAGGCCGGAAAGGGTTCACGTTAGCTTGCAAGTCGTCCGCATTTGGTAGCCTAGGAACCTTGTATCTAGTTAGTTATTTTCTTTTGGTAAGGACAAACGGTGTTTGTGAAGTTATGTAAACTTTACTATGGGTAGTACTACTTGGTGTTGTTTCGTATATTCTTTTGGTAGCCGACATATGTATGTCGTGCTTGTGTATAACTTTGTTGTTAATTCAGTTTCTTTTCCCGAGCATGTAGTAGCTCGTGGTTTATGTTGTTTCGGCATGTCGTGGCCGATGTTGTTGTTGTTGTTTTAGTTGTTTTGTTTCCCAAGTCTTAGACTTGTGATTTTAGTTTGTTGGGTTCCGGCTGTAGTGTCGCCAAAGACTTGTTTAATTCATATCAGTTGTGTTTGTTGTAAGTACGGGCGGTTACGGCACGTGCTTTTCTTATCGTAGTGTTGTTTTTGACGACCCGACCTTGAGATTTCGTATAGAGATCCGGGTCGGGGCGTCACAGCAACCTTTCACACAGTTGTTATTTGACCATGATTGACGATAATAATTCAAAAAGGATGCACTGTGGTATAATTGTGCACTTGATTCTTAACCATGTTCACAGTCGACCAAGCTATTCGCCGATTGATGTAATTGATTACATGAGGACAAATTATGGCATTGAGATATCATACAGTAAGGCATGGAGAAGCGTCGAGAAGTCTCGAAAGAAGCTTTTTGGCTGTTACGAAGAATCTTTTCAGGAGTTGCAGTGATACGTTAAAGCGTTGCATAAGAGTAATCCGGGTAGCTTTACTTTCTTGGAGTCAGACTATGTTACGAATCGGTTTAGTAGGTTGTTCATTTCATTTCGGGCATGCATAGATGGTTTCAACTACTATCGTCCTATATTGTTTATAAATGAAACATTTATGAAATCTCGATTTAAGGACACCCTTTTGTCTGCCACGGCCAATGATGGAAATCAAGGTATATCCAATTTTTTAATTTTTTTCCTTTGTTTCAACATTATTTTGACAAGCATCCTAGTGTGTTCAGGTTTATGCCCCTATTTATACTTGTACTTAGTAAGAGAATACATTCAGTACATTTGTGTGCATCGAAAATAAAAGTGGTGCATCGCGATGCACAAAATTAGTACTTTGTAGTACACTTTTGTGCATCGCGATGCTCACTGGTATGCATCGCAAATGTTATGTTGTTAATTTCAGTAGAATAATGTGCATAAGAATAAAAAGTTGTGCATCGCGATGCATATAAACAGTAATTTTTCAATACAAGTATGTGCATCGCGATGCACACTTTGATGCATCGTAAATGTAATTTTGATGAAATATTATTCATATGCTGCAGGTCTATTCCCGTTTACATTTGCGGTCGTAAGTTCTGAAAATAGGGATAATTGGGCTTGGTTCCTTTCTAAGATAAAATGAGCAATCGATCGGGAAGTGTTGTTTGTATCCGATCGAAATATTGGGTTAATGGAAGCAATACGCAATGTGTTTGGGAGTTCCAAACATTTCTTTTGATTGGTGCACCTTTATCGAAACTTGAAAGAAATGTTTACCGGTAAACGTTATTCTAACGCATTCCGCAGCAGTTTGTGTTCAAGACTCAAGGATTGCGCGTATGCCCCCAACATTAGACTATTCAATGAGAAAATTGAGATATTAAAAAAAGAAGGCGAAAGGTTGCTTGTGATTTCTTGGCCACCATTTCATACGATAAGTGAACGATTGCACATTACCACGAGAACATGTATGCCGAACTGACATCAAATGCCGCGGAATCGTTTAACAATTAGATTTTAGAAGCTTGCAGTCTTCCCATCACTCATATGGTCGACTGTATAAGATCGAAAATCATGAAATGGTTTAGGGAGAGACTTGGCAATGGAAAAAGATGGAACAAATTATTATGTGGGAAGATGGATAAAAAGTAAAACGGGTACTTTAATATTGGAATCATGTGGTAGATTCGTATGTGACCCAACTCCATAAACGAGGTTTTATCTGATCCAAGCGTCCAGGTTGAATTGGGGAATAGTACATGTTCGTGCTATCAGTGACATATGCAAGGATTCCCGTGCGGCAATTGTGATTGTGAGATCCAGGAAACATATCAAGGATATGTTTGATAATTACTTCCTAACAAATAATTATATCAATTGTTACGAGGGAAGCTTAATGTCAATTGCAACTATGGAAAGGTACTATGAGCGCCCCGATCCGCAGATCGCAATCCTCAGGCCTTTTTCGCTCTAGACTCTCTCTTTTTGTGATGGTGATAAACGCGAAAAAATACATTTATTTTGAAAACAGAGTCGCCACCCTCGTTTATAAAGTAAATGAGAGAAAAACTGAGATTGTGGGTTCGGGGGCCAAGTTATGATTTGGGAAGGTTTTACGCACCCAACTTGCCCTTTCGGTCTCTAAATGTTTGCATGCTCATATTTATTTATCGAGGGTTTGTTATTTTATGTGACCGGAGAAAATGTATTACAGAGCTTTATATCTTCGCTTATGTTATAAAATGTGTATATATATTTTATTTATTATAAAACATGCATTACATATTATACATATACTTTGAAATTTAAATAAGTATAATACATGTATTTACATATCAAATATATCGAAATAAATATATACACATCTACGAATAAAATGTATTTATTTACATGTTAAAAATGGGTAAATAAAGTAACGAACGGATGGGGTTACCTTCTGTCGTTTTACAGAATTCGGGCCAAGTTCTAGGCTGTTGTGTTATATTGGATTAAGCTAACTTATAGCCTGACCATTGTGCTTCTACTGCTACTGATACGAGGAAAGGAGGACTTACGTTTTGTGTTTGTGTTTATGTATTGTATGTGTGTGTGTATATAAGTGAAAGGGAGAGAGTCTGATAACTCTCTTTTTCTTTCTTTTCTTTTTCTCTTTCTTTATTCTTTCAATGAGAGAGAGAGAGAGCTGAGTGTTGTGTGTTTGAGTGTGTGTTTTTTTGGATGTGTTGTTGGTGTTGATGGAAAGAGCTGAGAGCTCTTTTATAGGAGGGATTTGGGGGAGATATTTGTATTACTCTCAGGCCCAAGCAATGCACGAAGCTTCGTTCGGTTTCCAAAGTCCACATCAGCCAGGCGGCTTGACTTGTAAGGCTTTGTCTAGTTTGATGCGCGACGCACCAGGCATGGAGTCTGCGCACCAAACCCTGTATTTGTTGTTTCAGTGCACCTAGCTGGTCACCCGTGCACCAAAAAAATTTTTTTTTTTTTTGGCTTTTTAGGCTTCTGTGTCTTGCACTTTGGCCCCTTTAAGCTTTGTATTTTCAATTTTGACCCTTGATGTTGATCTAACTGAAGTTGTTTGTGTTTGTCAGACGTCGTTAGTCCTGTTTGATATGTTGTTTCCTGAAATGATCATAGATACAAGTGTTAGTCCATTTATAAATAAACAATTACTTATAGGACAATTCGTATAATGTAGATGTTCGAATTCTGGGTGTCTACAGGTACGAGCTACAAAATTCTTGCGAAGGTGAGACCATTTTACTACCAATAATGAAGAGATTACCCAGACATCTCAAGAAGACAAGGATCCCATCACATGGTGATTCAACAAGCAAAAAGAAAATGATATGTAGCAGATATCACAAGCTTTGTAACCATAACTCTAGGTCATGCAGAGAGGCTATGCAAGGTTGATTTGTTATGCTTCAATTTTTGAAGTTCATTGTCCTATTATTGTGCATCGAAAATAAAAATCATGCATCGCGATGCAACAAACAGTACTTTTTGGTGGTACTATTTTGTGCATCGCAAGTGTAATGTTGATTTATTCAATACAAATATACAATATTGTGCATTGGGGAATAAAACCGCGATGCAATGAAACAGTACAATTTTGTGCATCGCGATGCACACTTTTATGCATCGCAAGTGTAATGTCAAAAAACAGAGAAATTACACAATGTAATCAACAAACATATATAAAACTGCATATGAAATTAAGTCTAAATTAGTATTAAAACACCACAAAATGTATTCAAATATTTACATGTATTCAAATACTAGAAAATATAACACCACAAATGTATCTAAAAAGTTTAACAACTAAGAAACACATCTAATAAATAACTATTGTCGTTACATTGGTCTCCTTGCATTTCTCCAAGTATTCAGCTTAGTCCTTGCTGACCTCTTGGTTTTTTGTTCCTTTTCAATTTTAGTTTGCTTAATTGTTTGACTCGCACCTTCTGGTTGATTTCTGACTTGTGTTTGAGTCACACATTCACTTGCAACCAGATCAGTCACCCCACGCCTCTTATTCGGTGATCCCCTAGGTATAGATGTAGCATCTTGTTGATCATCCACAGTAGCCTCATAAAGAATTGTTGGATTTCCTCCCATTTTAATTGGTGATCCCCTGGGTGCATTTGTAGCATTTTTTTGATAATCTGCATTCACACATATATTCACCTCAACTAAATTCACGTTGTTTGTTTCCAGGGCATCCACAGAGGCCTCACCAAGAATTTCCATCTCATTGTTTCTCTTTGCCCAAACCAATTCCTTTTCATAATTTGTTGTTATGTTCAAAACATCACCAAACCTCTGCAAAATCATACAAAAATGAAACAATGTATAAAAATTGTGCATCGCAATGCATAAAAATAGTATTTTTTTTAGTACAATTTTGTGCATCGCGATGCACACCTTTGTGCATCGCAAGTGTAATGTTGATATTTCTAATAGAATACTAATGTGTCATTTTATAAGCACTAACCTGATTGGTCATGATCTTTACAAAATTGGATTCATCTAATACGCTAGATAGTGCCCTCAAATCCCATTTGACAAACCTCGGGATATAAGTTTCGCGAATCGGTTGGATAACGTTACTCTTCTCGCACAACCAATGCTGCATGGAGGAATTCAACAAATTTAATATGACCAAATCAACATGCATCATACACAAAAAATTGCATATAATAATACCAAATGAACTTAAAGTTATCGGCAGCAGCATCATACATCTCTCTAGGTGGTCATCAGATGTAGTTTCCAAGCTTTCCAACAACAAATCAACAACATGTTTTGACCAGTTGTACGTTGATATTATGTTCAAATCAGACACAAGACTTGTGTAGGCCCACGGTATATAGGATGTTGTAGGTCCACTTAAGCAACTGATAAGGCTAGGGGGGTGAATAGCCTTATAAAATCTTTTCAGAGATTTTAAAACCTTTTTTGGCAGAAAAAATAGGTTTTACTAAAATCAGTCAACTGATCAATGACAGTGATCAGTTGGTGTTTAAAGAATCAGCTGATAAACAAAACTTAACTAAAGTTTGTCTCTTGACTGATTAAGGCTTTAAGTAATTTGACAATACTTAAAGCTTTGATCAGTTGGTCAAAATATAACAAGTAATGAAAGCAAGATGGAACACGAGATGTAGAGTGGTTCATAGTATGAAGACTATTACGTCCACTATCAAGTTGGTCAAACTGGACTTTGAAGTGCACTAATATTAATAATCATAAATGATCACTAATGGATCAGTGTACAACAAGACCAGTGAATATGGAGATTGAATGTTCAAAGGAAACAAATCAATCTTTTGTGTTACAATCAAAGATCCCTCAAAAACTAAGTAGTTGGGAGGGATTCAATACAATGATTAAACTTAAAGCAAATACAAAGAAATAGAATAAACAATTAATGTTCTAAGTATTTTGCTCTTTAATGCTGAAGCTTCAAGGATTCTTGAAGTGTTATAATGCTATGAACTCTTGATGCTTCGAATAGATGGAGTTGTTGGTGCTGTAGTTGTTCATTGTGCTTCTGCGGCTTTATATAAGTAGAGATAAGCTTGTGGCCGCTGGAAGATTTTGACTTTGCATTAAATGCTCTGTAGACGTTGGAGTCAAATAAGCGAACAACTTTCCTTGAGCTTTGAGTTATCTCAGAAGAAGTAGGTATGACCTATCTTTTCATTTTGAAATATATAGTAAAACCTAGAACGGAAAGTGTGTCAGAAAACATTAAATATAAAACATAAAACATGTTTGTATTTAAAGCACACATTGTACTGACACAAATTCAAAATGTAGCTACGGAAGCTTATCAAGGAAGCTTCCGTTTAAAGATTAGTAGACTTACAAAAGAGATAAGTCAATGACATTATCAATCTATTGACTTGTTTCAAAGTAAATCAGTCACTGACTTAAGACGGAATCAGTCAACTGGTTTATTGAAGTAAATCAGTCATCAATTAAATTAAATCATTAGCAGACTTAAGTTGGCTGGTCATTGTGATTCCAAAAGTAAATCAGTCATCAGCTAACTTAATTAAGTCATCAGCAGACTTAAGTTGGATGATCACATTGTGATTCCAAAAGTAAATTAGAATGATTTTAAGTAAATCATTGAAGGACCAACTGATGTCTTGGTTGTAACCAGCAAGGTCACGAGAACAAGCAGGGTCGTCAAGCCAGCGACGCATTTGATATCTATTTGATCCAGACTTTCTATCATTTCCTTAATTCTATCAAAAACCAACTTTGGCTTCACTCTTATATTCTTTGATTCCTTTGGCATTTTTTTCGGGAAGTACATTTGGAGAAAATTGGTGCGATCCAATTTGTAAAATGATATGTTTATTTTCTCCTTTCCATCGTTTATGTCGAATATGAGCTTCACAGCTATTGGTTGAAGCTTTATCCTTTTCCGCCCAAACTGGAAACACCTTTAACCCTTGACGTATAATTTGACAATATTCCTTATTATTGAATCGTCTTTTTTACAATGTCGCGGACGACATCATCAGCAATTATGCTCATTATAAGGTACAAAAAAGGTGTTTTCTTTAGCGTTGTTTTATACTCATCCTTGAATTTGATATTCTTAATCTGACATACGAAGGACTGTATACTAGATCAGTATACTATCCTGGTAAGATTTTCAGTCATCGCAGATGCATAATACGTATATTGTGGTTACAGTCATATAATTGAAGAATTACAAGAAAGAAGTAAAACATGATGCATCAATTATGTATCGCAATGCACACAGTCATGCATTTTGATGAACACGTTGATGCATCGCGATGCACAAAATTAATGCATCGTGCATAGCGATACACAAAACTGATGCATCGAGATGCACAAAATTGATGCAACGCGATGCACAAATTTGATGTATCGAGATGCACTAAATTCTAAACCCTACAAGCGTTATTCATATTTCAGTGAACGCGATGTAACAATTTTTTCTAATGACACCATGTTTTTTTCAAATAATGCATTGCGATGCATCAAAAATAGAATTTTTATGTAACTGTATACAGATTTCATTCTATTCAGGAAGTTGTAAACAAAAAGTACATATATAAAATGTATTACGTACCTAAAACTTCTTCAACTTCATGTTTTTGTATTTTCCTTGTTCTGGTGTTATGTTCTAGTTGCGAAGACATTTTTGCTTGCTTTTGAAATTGCCGGATGTTGCTTGCTTTGAAATCGCCAAATGTTGCTTGCTTTAAAATTGCCGGATGTTTCAAGTTTTTTTTTGGAAGTTTAGAGAGTTGTGTGCGAGTGTTCTTGTGTTAAGCATTCAATAGCGTTCTTTTTTTTTTGAATGGGAAGCTGATGCATCGAGTGTTCTTGTGTTAGAAGGAAGGACATACACGATGCATCAGATTTTTGTTTTGCGATGCATAACATGCTTGTTCTATGTTTTTTATGGGCATATACGATATTTCGCAATAAAAGTGTCATTTTCCGATTTGAAATAAGGGTGAAATTCGGGTCGCTCCTTTTTACACAATTTTCAACTGCTTTAGTCCACTATAATTGTTTCAAATCAGAAAAAAATATTTTTTGTTGCAAAATGTCGTCTATACCCTTACAAAACACTGAACAGACACACTATGCATCGCGATGCACAAATTGTACTATTTTTGTGCATCATGATGCACAACATTACACTTGCAATGATTCAAAAGTGCATCACGATGTACAAAACAGTACTAATGCACAACATTACCCTTGCGATACATCAAAGTGAGCATCGCGATGCACAAAATTGTACTTAAAACTGATGTTACGTCGTTGAAGAAGAAAATCGATGGCTGCTGCTGATGAGATGATGAACTGTTGCCGACGTTGATGCACAAATTGTTGTATCGCGTTGCACAAAATTATTGCATCGCAATGCATAAAAGGTTCTATTTTTGTGCATCGCGATGCACAATATTACATTTGCGAGGAATCAAAAGTGCATCGCGATGCACAAAATAGTACTAATGCACAATATTACACTTGCGATGCTTCAAAGTGTGCATCACGATGCATAAAATTGTACTAAAAAATGATGTTACGTCGTTGAAGAAGAAAATCGATGGTTACTACTGCTGCTGTTGCTGATGAGATGATGAACCGCTGCCGACGTCGATTTTGATCCTTTCCAGGCTTTCTAATGGAAGCACGAAATCGACACTGTTGAAAATGGCGGAATAATATTTTAGTGAATTGCAGAGTCTTTTTTCCAAGAAGGATTCATTATGCTCAGCTTCTTGCTCTGCAAATAACAATTCGAGGGCTTGTGCTTCGAATAAGACCTAAAAAAATCCCCTAGTGTTCCTCCGGTACCATTATATAGCATTCTGTGTAGTTGGAAAATACAGCCACACTCTCACCCTCCTTGACATGAAGCATGCACAACTGTTGATTGAAATGAAAAGGGAGAATTTACAAGAGAAAACTAGAGGAAGACAATGCTTAAAACGTTGTTTGGATTGTTACAGGGGCAATTTGAAATAATTAACCAATTCATCACTTAAAATAGGCTGAAGCGATTGAAAACAAAAATGAGGGTGTAAAGCAGTTGAAAATCTCATAAAAGAGATTGACCCGCAATTATTCCTTCCAACAATTATTGTGAACTAAAGCGATTAAAAATTATATAAAAAGAACCTGCCCAAATTTCGCTAAAAATGATATTGTACTAATATTATAGTGAGTGCAGGCCCTTTAGAAAGGGGCGGTATTTAGTGGCGCCCTTTCCAAATTCCCGCCAGTTGAAACACAAAGCAACTAGCAATATCTTCATCGCGTTCAAATTCGGGGCGATAAATTCTCGAATTTAATCTGGTAACCGTTCTGTAAGGTTTCAAAAATTTCGAATAGAAGAAAACGGGGCCGGCAAAAATGGCGGATGTGAGGAGATGGTCTGTAACTTACACAAAGCACGTCAAGCAGAAGCGTAAAATTTATCAGGACGGAATCCTAGAACTTGACTCCTCCGGCCTCAAGGTACTATTTGTGTGTGTATTTGATCCGTTCGAGAATTTTTTTTGTAAATGTGTGATTATTTCAAGTGCGGAGGATAAAATTTCAAAACCAGATTTTAGTCGTCAATTTGTGTAAGAATGGCAGAAATTGTTTGTTTTGCAGCTTGGACTATTCGATTATGACTTGCGAATTGATCTATGTTGCTTTGATTCTCTATATATAAATATTGATTCAATGATGTATATACGTATTGATTCAAATCAAGACAATTCGTAAATGTCAGTTGATTCGAAGTGCCAGGGAAAACTTTAAGATGAGCTTCAGCTATCATTTTGTGTAGGAATGACTAGAATTGGTAGTTCGTGCAGCTTATAAATTATAATGTTGAATTGTAACTTGCAAGTTGATGTGTGTTGTGTTTGATACTCTCTCTATAAGTATTGATTCTACGATGTATATATGTATTGATTCAATTCAATACGCAAATGTCAGTTAATTTGAAGTGCCAGGGAAAACTTTAAGATGAGTTTCAGCTATCATTTTGTGTAGGAATGACTAGAATTGATAGTTCTTATAGCTTATAAGTTATAATTTTCAATTGTGACGTGCGAGTTGATGTATGTTGTCTTTGATTCTCTCTCTATACAAATATCGATTCTATGATGTATATACCTATTGATTCACGTGAAGACAATTCGTAAATGTGAGTTAATTTGAAGTCCAAGGGAGAACATTAAGATGAGCTTCAGCTATCATTTTGTGTAGGAATTACTGGAATTGACAGTTTGTACAGCTTATACTGTTCGATTGTGATTTGCAAGTTTATATGTGGTGTGTTTGACTCTCTCTCTCTCTCTATGTTATACATCAAAATGCATAACCTATTTACATATATATTGATAATAGAGGTGTGCTAATTCAAGTGCTAAGGAAAAAAGTTAAGATGAGATTTTAGACAGAAAAAATGTGTATGAATGTTGGGAAATGTTAGTTTGTGCATCTTAGATTGTTTAATTGCAGCTTGTGAATTGCATATGTTGTCTGTTGAAATATCCGATTAGAATGTTTATTCCTCTCGGTCTCTCTGAGTTGGTATAAACGTCAACTAATTTCATGTGCAAAGTAAAAGTAAGACGAGATTAGGCCAAAATTTTGTGCTGGAATGTGAGAAATTGCTAGCTTGTGCAGTTTACATAGTTCAACTTCAAGTTGCCACAGACTGTTTGTTCAAACATCAAATGGAAGCTCCTTCTCTCTATCATCCCTTTCAATGTGACCGTGTGCTGACTTTATATGGAAAGGAGGAAGTCAGATGAGATTAGGGAAAAACCTTAGGTGTAGTTTCTGGGTAGGAGCTCTTTCCTTATCCGACTGCTGTACTTCTTCCTGGGGACTTTGAAAAATTGTGCCAAAAAGTGCATTTCATCCCTGAGTAATTGGGACAAAGGCTGAGTTGAGTTTTAGTCGAGTTGTTGAGAATTCTGTTGATTCAAGTAATGTAATTATTAAGCATCTTCTGTAAAATATTGTTGGTTCCTCAAGGAAATTTATGATAAGGATATTATCTTATTGGACAAAATTGACTGTGTACTGGTTTTCTATTATCATATCTACTGCACTTGTTTAATCTTTGCTCAGGTCATGCTGTATGATGATTGTGAGAAACTCTTGGATAGCAGATTTATGAAGCTTGATGATACTGTTAAAGCAGGGGGGACAATAACATTTGGTGCTTTTCTAGTTGACATTGGTGATCCTGATGGAGATTCCAACACTATATCTACTTCAAGCTTTCAAGAAAGAGATGTGAAAATCGCTGACAGAGGGGGTTTTCTGCATGGCAACAAGTTAAAGATTAACTCAACTTCCATTGGTATCATCTTAATTTTCTGTTTTCTGTTTTATATTCCACTCTTTTTGAGCTGTTTGATATATTAATTTGGTTTTGAAATGTTATCAAGTTATCAGACCACTTTCTAAGTCAAGTTTTTTTCTCCTTCAGGAAATAGGAAGAGTGCCTCGGGTATGCACAAAGCAATATCGAGTAATCTAAGTCCATCACAGAAAATTATCAGAGGTTGATTTGTTCAGATTATCGTCTATTAAGCTTCTTGTACATATTTAAGGGAACTTTCTAGTCTATTTCCTACAATAAGATCAGAAAGCACAACCTGTTGGAGACTTTATGGTCTACATTTTATCACGTTCTTTAGTCACTTCACTCTTGAAGCTGCCATGGCCCAAGCACACCAACATTCCAAGACTTCCTCAGTTCTTTCTTTTTGTTTTTTGCTTTTTTTTTTAAGACTTCCTCAGTTCATCTTCTATATAAATTGATCAATCTTCAATGATTTTTATATCGAACTATACCAACTGTAGATCTTACTGTTTCAGAGTTCAAGAAAACTGAAGTCAAGAAGTATGGAGCTTCAGCAAGTTGTCTTGATACAACCAAAGCAAATACAACAGGTCATTCCTAGTACTATGCTACATGTCAGAAATTACTTAGTTATTTTTACTCTTTTTCTTAGTTTCTGGGGATTGGTTAATGGAAAAGTGCATAGTCGGATTTTTGCCTTGGATCCTCTGCATATTTATTTTGTTTGTTCATTCTCCATTTCCGATTTAGAGTGGCAGGTCTTGTACACTACTCAAATAACAAAAAAAGCAAAGACGTACCATGACGGTACCTTAAAACTTGCAATCAATGGATCGCAAGGGAGGCAGGTAGAATCTTTACGCTTTCTATGTATTTCACAAAATAAATACCTTTTTATATTTGGTATTGATTTTCAGTTATAATCAAAGTCTAGTCATTGAGCCTAAGGTATGTTCGGACATGAAGAGAGGCTAGCTGTGAATCTTAATCAACATGGTCCCATGAGTTGACTTGCCTTGATCTTCACCCATAATATTCGATTAAGAGGAATGAGTACGCGTTTTTTTTTTTTTAGAGGTATTCCTTTTAGAATTGTGCATTTTTTTTTATCTTCCAAGTTCCAACCACCTTTTTCTTTGGTTTGAGAGAGAGAGAGAGAGAGAGAGAGAGAGAGATGACACGTCTTATTTAAAGAAACTATATTCTGCCATGTAGTTTGGTATGATGATATGTATGATGAAAACCATTGTGTTCAGTGGAGAAGCCATCCTGTCTTCCCATTAAGCAGTAACAAACATTTTGAGTTCTGTAATAAGTTGAATTCCTTTAACCAAAGTGATTTTAAAGTGGGTTGCATATTCTTCAATAATTTTTTTTTCTATTTTGCAACTCAGGCATTTTTTATTTTCCATTTTTGTTCAGATATATGGTGACAGATAAGAAAATGAACCTTTGTGCTTTTTTTTTGACTCTCAAAATTCTTTGGATGCTCACTTCCTGTTTCGCCATCTTGTTACCTTTGAAGAAATTTTCCTCGGTATGAACCAAAGCTCTTCAGGCATAAAATGTCAGCCTTGACGCCCATAGAATCCCATGATACCATATTTTTAGTTTTATTGTCAGCACACAATATCGCAACGAGCCAATGATAATAGGCTCTTCTTCTTTGGCTCTAAACTATACCATCAAGGGTTTCTTAAACGGCCATTTGTAATATGTTCAATAATGTGATTGTGTCCCATTGCTGAGTCAAGAAGTTATTCTCCAGTGATTCAGTTAAAATATATTCCAATGACACAGATTTCCATTTGCTAGGTCATGCTGTATGATGCAAGTGGGAGGCTCCTAGAAAGCAGATTCCTTAAGAAGGATGAAATGGTTACATCTGGTGAATCACTAACATTTGATGGGCACTTGGTGGACATTGGAGAATGTGACAGAGACCATAAGCCTCGAACAGACTTGAATGTTCAGGGAAGAAATTGCAATGAATTTCGGAGAGCAGGGCTAGTGCATGGAGAGCAGTCACATACTTGCCATAAATTTCCTGTTGGTATGTCCATCCCTGCCTAACTATTGCTGAAGCATGCATTTATGAGCATCACTATCGTGATTCTTTAGGCTTGTGATTTTTACTCCACTCTCAACATTGTAAGGAACAAAAAACAGAGTAAGTCTTAACTTGAAATCAACAGTAGATCCTCTTTTGTGCCTTTGATAGAAAGAGTTCAAATGTTCAGTACAAATAATTGGCGCCACTAAGGTGATTGTTTCCAGAAAGATATGGGTCTGCCTTATACTTCATGATTCCAAGGACTTTAAGGTCTAGTTCCTGATGAATTATTTTGTGAGATGCTGTTATGTATTACAATTTAGAAGTATGAATGTATAGGTATTTGCCGATAGTACTGTTCCCTAGGATTTGAGATTGCAGTTCTCTTTCAGTTCAGACACCAACTGTTGTAGGCCTCACAGATCAACCACTTTTTTTTTTTTATAAAGGTTGGAGGGGACATAGACCTTACCCCAACCTTTATTATTATTATTTAATGCCTTGAAAGGCTACAATGACTCTATGATGCCTTTTTGGTGTGGCTAGAACAAATTGATTAAACATCCGACCCGACCTCTTCGCTAAGAGTAGTGAAGTATTAGGGTGGCTATGGTGTAGGGCTTGAACACTCAACCTCTCTGTTAAGAGAAGTAAGCAGTACTAAATGGGCCTTTGGTGAGACTTGAACAACAACGGTGCCTCTGGCGAGGCTTGAACACCCGATAATTTCAAGTATCTGGGTGTCGTCTCTAGTGAGACTTGAACGCTCAACCTCTCCGTTAAGAGAAGTGAGCGGTACCAGTTGAGCTAGAGCTCATTGGTCATAGATCAACCACTTATAATTTATTTTCCCATAAAAACTTAAAGCGATTTTCTGGAAGACCATGTTCTGTTTTTAGTTTATAGCGACGTGTTTGGAATTTGTGCCCATAATTAGATAGGGATTCTATAAATTGTTTGCATCTTATCTCTGACATTCTCTGAACTCTAAATACCTTTAGGATCTGTTTGGGAACCCCAATTCCATGGCTTGGGATTGGAATTGGGGCCTCTGAAATTGATTCCGCTGTTTGGGAACCAAATAAAATCTTGAATTAGAATTGAATTGCAATTTTAGACGTCTCAATTTCATACAACGAATTCTATACCAAAAGCTGAAAATTTAAAATCAAAATTTTGGATTTGAGTATCGGGTTCTCACATACTTAATATATAAACACACTCAAAACACACACTCAACTTCTCTCTCCGCTACTTACACCAAAACAACCCACCCTTCTTCCACCATCACTGCCACCACCAATGGTGACCCAGATCCGTCAATATCATGGCGGCCGATGTATTCCACTTTGCCGTCAAGATCCTCCCCGACAACTCCTTTCTCTCATTGGGTGTCTGTCTCGATCTCTTTAATGAGGCACCGAATCCACCATTAGAAATCCTCAATGGATGATATTATTCAAGATCTGGAACCCTTTTTTTTTTGGATTTGGGTGGTTTTAGTGTAAGAAAGCAGTGGTGTGTTGGTGGTGATAATGTGATGAGTGGTTCCAATATTAGGGTTGAAAAGGAGGGTGGCTGCCGGAGGAGGGAGGTGTTGAAGATCACCGCCTCTTTCAAGAAATCACAGAACCCTTCCTAGAAATTCTAGAGAAATGGAGCAGTGACGATTTGAAGCAACGGTAAAATGGAATCTTGGGCTCCTAGTTTAACATGGTAAAGAGAGTGGAGCAAGTGGGTCTCTTGAGTTACCCTTGGGGATAAGACAAATATTCGAGAGGGGTAAAGTGTGTTAAAGATGGGTTTATGAGTTTGAAAAGGTTAGAATTACAACTCAGTTCCACACATTACCCAAACAATGGAATTGTGATGATCTTAATGCAAATTCCACGATATGTAAATTCACCCTTATTGTTGTCATCTTCATGATAATTTAACATTTTCTTTTATTACAAAAAAAAAAAAACAGTATGAGTAAAACTATATGATATTTGCCTTTATAATGACACAAAAAGAAAAAAAAGGAAAAGAATTCCTGTTGGTCATCTTCTGTGAGTTTCCCTCTATTGTTGTTTTTGGTTATTTAAATGCAGAATGGGACGTTATGTACACTACTCAAACTACTCAGAAAACCAAGAAGTATCACGATGGGGTCATCAGACTTGCCTCATGTGGTTCCTCCAGGATGCAGGTTTGTATTAATTCTTGACCATGAGGTTGCTCCTTGCATTTTTCACTCCTTTACAGGCAGTTAAATTTCGGCTAGTGGAGATAAGTTACTCCATGTTTGTCCAGTATTTCTTTATTAACGAATTCCTTAACTTTGCAGGCTACTTTACTCACTGAAGATGGAACCATTCTGAGTCGTAGATTCCTCAACTTATCCGAAGATATGGGCAGTGGAAGTATGCTTCAACTGCCAAATTATTTAGTGGAAATTGGTCAGCCACGTAAACATCATGAAGGTACATTTTTCTGCTTTTATAATTCAAATTTTCTTATTATATTTATCGTTTTGAATCGTCAGTGTGTACTTGCGGTAAAAGAACTCTTTGGGCATCATTCCGTCAAGGTACTTGAATGTACTGGCTTGGATGTGTAGGGGAACATAATGAAGCTTCTGTGCCGAAATATAAGGATATAAAAGTGGAGAGCTCTGATATGGATAATATTGAATTGAGTGGGAGAGTCACTGCTAACAGGCCTTTAGGTAAGTCAGGGATTTCCTTCTCATATTATCTTTACTTGATGCTTTCATAGGGTCATGATCTTCTATCTTAACATATGACTCGAATGTGTAGGAGAACCTCAAGATGCTTCTCCATTTCAAAACACAAAGGTGAGAAGCTCTGGTGCAGACAAAGTCCTATCTGCTGGGGAAGTGCTCATAAACAAGCCTTTACGTAATGGTATGTAGGCTGTCATTTTGGTGTAGTAACAATTTCAAAAGCTGAATCAAACTATATATACCTCTTTAAGGATGGCTACATGCTCATCTATGTCTATCCTGGAAAATGAAGCAAACGTTGAGGTATAGTGGTCGGAAACTTGGAATAAGCCCGTGTTTACTCTATTCTCTCATGGAGCAACTCAGCTGAAGGCTTGCCGCATCAGTCCTTATATTATCTTTGGGTTTCAATAATTTTGAATCAAGGTGTTTGAAATATATATGTATTTCTCTACTTGCTTCATCTGTCCTTAAATGTCAGGGGACTTCGTTCCTGCTATGTCCCAGCATATGGACCTGTACTAACTTATCCTAAAAGTGTTGCCTCATGTAAACACGTCTTTCTTACATGGGGGCTGGTCCATAGGATTATTTCTATAAACTTTTCTTTTCTTGCCCTCACAGTCTACTTCACACTTCATTTGAAATTGATTTCTGCCTTCTGTTTGTGCAGCTAATGCTATCTTGTCTATTCTCAAAAAACGCAACACTGGGGAAGGAATTACCAACGTAAAAGGAGAATCTGTTAATCAGTGCCTTGCTTCACAATCTTCAGGCTTTGTTCATTCTGATATCCAGAATCAGGTACCGGGGCAATCTGTAGAAGGCTCTTGTAGAAAGAGAATTAAAATAGAGGATCATGGTGAAGAAACTTTTACAATACATAGCTTCAGTGGCGAGGCTTCGACTTCCAAACCTATACATATTGATCATTTGATAGAGACCATTGTATCAGCGGATTTTGACAGCACAGAACATGGTATGCACCCTCCGGTTGTAGGAGCTCTTAGTTTGGATTCTAATGACCCACTGCGAACTGCTCCAGAGCCATATGATGGATCAAAAGGAAATGAGGAAGTTGGAGATCTCACTGAAGCAATGTCTTCCAAAGGCAAGTATTATTTCAATCAAGATGGGCTATTTTACATAGAGTTATGTAATATGTTACTTAAATTAAAATTCTAATTTAAAATGATTTCTGCAGCAACATCTAACTTCAGCTTCAATCATGCAACTGAGGAAGTGAAAGATGGAGATTTCCAACTGGTTTGAGCTGCTGCTTCTGTTTGTTTAACCCCTTTTTTTTTTTTCTTTTGTTTATCACTTATTAGGGATTTTACCTTCTTATGTTTTGTTTGTTGACTTGCCTACATGCCCCCCAGCCCCCAGTCCTTTGCAACATAAATACTCCCTTCATTTTGACCAAAGAGTCCACTTTTGATTTTGAGAAGTCCAATAATTAAGGGATATACTAGTACACCTAAAGTTGGTCATAATTTCAAAATGTTCTGAGCAAGCCCAACATGGTTATATGCCACGTGGAGAGTAAATTTGGAAGATTAGGAAGATTGTAGGCAATAGGAATAGTTCTTGAAAGTAAACTCTTTGTATAGAACACCCCAAAATAGAATAGTGGACTCTTTGATTAGGACCGAGGGATTATCTCTCTCTCTCTCTCTCTCTCTCTCTCACACACACACACACACACACACAGAGAGATTCACTTTCTTCCCTTTTCATCTATATGATTTAGCTTTTGCATTGGTGAAGTTTATCTACTTGGTTCTGATAACATACTTCTTTTGCTGCAAATCATATGGTATAGGAGCCTTCTGGTGATAACATGGAAACCAACTCTACTTCCCGTGATGGAGCCCTCAGTTTTTATACAACATCTTCAACTGACTTTGTTTTGCCGGACCATCATGATATTGAAAGGAAGACTTCTCCGAAGCAAAAAAATACAATAACAACTGATGAATGCCCAAGTTTTGATCTTGGATTTTGACAGTAGCCATTATCAGATTGTGGTATGCCATTACTGACGGGGTACTTGCGACAGAGATAGAGGTGGTTTTGATCATTTTTGAAGTACACAGACTGTTTACAAAATGCTGCATCACAGCAAAACATTGCTAAACCAAAAACAAGATAAAAAAAAAGCTTGTGAATATTTCTGCTTGAAATCATGATTCTCAGAGTTTTTTGGTTTACATCCAAGGTATCTGTATAATCTACCATCCTTTTTGGGCTTGTGTATGCTTAGCAAGGCCTTGAACAGGCTTTTTTGTTTTCTGGGAATATACTTTTATCTCTTTTGTCCAGTCATGATAATAAATTTCGTATTGAAATCAGTCATTCGATTCCAAAAGTCACAATAATCAAACCAACAGTCAGGAAGTAATTGCTAACGTAAAAGGAGAATCTGTTAATCAGTGTCTTGCTTCACGTTCCACGATCAATAAGTTGAAGGCTCTTGTTGTAAGAGAATTAAAATAGAGAATCATGGTGAAGTAATATTTCAATCAAGATGGGCTATTTTGCAGAGTTACATGATATGTTATCTAAAGTAAAATTCTAGTTTAAAATCGTCTCTGCAGCAACATCTAACTTCAGCTTTGATCATGCAACTGAGAAAGTGAAACATGGAAATTCCCAACAGTTTTGAATGATTTCTGTTTGTTGCAACCCTTTTTTGCTTTATTTATCACTTATTAGGAATTTTACCTATTTGCTATGATCTGTTTGTTGACTTGTCTACATGCGCCCCAGCCCCCAGTCCTTTGCAATATAAATACTCTTCTTTCCGATCAAAGAGTCCACTTTTAAATTTGAGAAATCCAATAATAAGGAATAAGAGTAATTGGTCATAATTCCAAAATGTTTTGAGCATGCCCAAGATGGTTATAGGCCATGTGGAGAGTAAATTTGAAAGATCAGGGAGATTGTAGGCATAATTCTTGAAAGCGAAACATTTTAAGATAGAATAGTGGACTCTTTAATCGGGACCAAAGGAGTATGTCTCTGTTATCCATACCTCTCTTTCTCTATCCATACCTTTCTCTCTCTCTCTCTAGTCATGCCTCTCTCTCTCTCTCTCTCTCTCTCTCTCTCTCTCTCTCACACACACACACACAGAGAGTCAACTTTCTTCCCTTTTCATCTGTGTGATTTTAGCTTTTGCATTGGTGAAGTTTATCAACTTGGTTCTGATAACGTACTCTTTTGTCTGCAAATCATATGATATAGGAGGCTTGTGGTGATAACATGGAAACCAACTCTACATTGTGTGATGAAGCCTTCAGTTTTTGTAAAACATCTTCGTCTGACTTTGTTTTGCCTTTACCATAGTGATATTGAAAGGAAGACTTCTCCGAAGCAAAAAATTACAATAACAATTGATGATTGTCCAAGTTCTCATCTTGGATTTCGTCAATAGTCATTATCACATTGTCGTATGACAATACTGACAGAGGTACTTGCTAAGAAAGAGGTGGTTGATCATTTTTGACGTACACAGATTGTTTAAGAAATGCCGCAATAAAGCAAAAGAATGCTAAACAAAGACAATATAAAATTCTTGTGAATTTATCTGCTTCTAAGTTCTAACCATGGTTGCTTCTCCTTTTGAGTTCTCGGTTTACATCCTGGCTATCTGTACGATCTATCATCCTTCTTGGACTTGTGTATGCTAAGCAAGGCCTTGAACATACTTTTTGTTTTCTGGGAATATACTTCTATCTCTTTTGTCCTGTCTCTTTCAGGATGGATATACAACATATCTGAACCCCGCGGCTGCAACAGAAACTGTAATCAGAACGATCAATGTTAAAGGGCCAGTCCTACTAGCTAAGGTACTGCTGTAACTCTTTTAAGTTACCCTTTTGCTTCTTCCTTCTTAGAAGTCAACTTTTATACCTTCAAAAGAAAAAAGCACTGCATACCTGCTGTCTACTGTTGAAAGAGTTGGGGCTAATGGATCGATTAGCAACGGATCCCACACGCTTGACTGGAAAACTTGGACTAACAGATCGACTATCAACAGATCCGGAGCGTTTGAGTGGAAAGCGTAGTGGTGAAATTGATCGTTTTCCTGGTTTGATCAAGTGTTATCAGTATGGCAAAAATTTCAACAACTTCAATTGGTGATAAGTCCACTTCAACTGACCTAATCGTTCGTTGGTCGCAACCCTTGTAAACGAGAAGGTGCTGGGACTTGATGGGGACTCAGTAGAAGCCAACCTAGAATGCCCCCTTCTGCGTAAAGTATGACATACAATGAGCATGATCTTGGAGAAGTTACTGCATAGGTAAGTGAACAAAATGCTTATAAATATTACCTTGAAAAGGATGGATTAGGTTTCACTCTGAATGCTTCCACAGTTTCAGTGAAACGAGCATCTATACGGAAAAAAATTATTGCTTTGCTCATATACTTGAAGAAGTTTGATAGAATGCCAACGTAGAACTTATGTCTCAATATATGAGAATGAATGCAAATTCTGTCAGTTACGAAAAAAATGGAGACAGCAAGATGAAATTAACTACCTACCTGGGAGAAGGTAGTGTTTATGGTACTTGGGGGTTTTTATAACCAGTGATTGTTCGGAAAGGCCCGCATAGTCCGTATACTCTTCGCACGTTCGCAATCTCTGCAATACAGCTCCGGCAATACAACGTAAATGAGAGAGAGAGAGAGAGAGAGAGAGAGAGAGAGAGAGAGCTGATGAGAAGTACTTGTTGAACGCAAGAGAATCGAAGCGTTGTTTTGGAAACTTCCTTAACATTTTGATCCAATAAGTTGTTAACTTTTTCTGCCACAGAGCCCAAGTGATCCACAGTGCTAATGAGAGCATGAGTGACATAATCTTTCAAGCTCTCTATGAATCTAGAAAGGGAAAAACCAGTCACCTCTCTAGTTTAACAATATCACCATATTGATTCAAAAGAAAATGGTTAGTGCCACTCACAATTGGTCTTGATCATCTCTGCGATATTGGAATTCGAAATACTCTGCCGCTGAGTACAACTGTTTCCTTATATTTCTCATGTCCTGAGTATATTGGATTAGAAAGGAAATTCCATGCAAGGAAATGAAGCTCAAATTAGAAAGCATGGTGTGTGTGTGTGTGTGTGTGAGAGAGAGAGAGAGAGAGAGAGAGAGAGAGAGAGAGAGAGAGAGAGAGAGTGACCTTGAGATTATCAGCAAAGACTGATCTCTGCTGCATGAAGAGTTCATCATAGTTGGAAGCTGGTTGATAATTACTTACAGAAAAGGATGAAGTCTTATCCTCCATGAAGATAAAAGCAAAACCAAGTCTTGTCAGAAAGCTGCTTAGCCAGAATTAATACAATTGCGGTATTGTTTGCAAAGAGGAAAGAGGTCCGTCTGTCTGTCTGCTTATATAACTTGTGAGTCACTTCAATATGTCCACCCAACAATAAATCCCACTGCCACTAAAAGCATTGGCTCGGAAAGCAGAAAGTAATGAACTTTTTTGCTTCACAATAGATGATCACGTTAGGAGAGAGAAAGAGAAGAAAAAAACATTACGAGGATTATCCCGAGTAACAGTTGAGTTTGCTCTTCAGGTTATGAATTTGGATTTTACTCTTGTGATCTGTATTTGGGAAGTAATTCTCAAATGCACATGTAAGAGTCTACCTTTGGACTCGCTCGGAAAGGCGGACTAAGTTGATGTGGGTAAAAACTGGCTCGAACGAACCACCGTATCGACCAAGTGGGAGAAAGAGAGAGCAATTATGTAACTTGGGTAGGGAAGAGTTATGGGTTGGGAGTTATCTGATGGGTAATTTCAAAATGATCAACCACTTCACACAAACCCACACATAAGGACATGTCTTTGTCAACGGTGCTATAGTGGGTACCTTGTTTTATTGCTTTTCTTTCTTGTGGTTAGACGTCACACAAAAAAAAACAAAAAAAAAAATTATGAAACATTATTTTGACTTTGTGTTTGTATTTTTGATGGGTAAAGGCAATAGTTGAAAATGATTGGTTTGTGTACATTAATAGAAGTAAGAATTTTACGGAACGATAATGTAAAGCAGAACACGGTTTAAAGAAGCAAAATCATATTATCATCGTACAAAATTGTCTTAATGAATCGAGTTCAAGTTGGGTGGAACAAAATCATCTTAATGAATCGAGTTCGAGTTGGTTAGCTAATCGAGTTCGAGTTGATTACTGTATTTAACTATCAAGTTTTCCAGTAAAGGACTTTCCAACGAAATTTAGTTTGAGGTGGGTTACTAAATTAAGTTAACAAGTCAATCCTGTTAAAAGTTTCTCACAGATACATATATATATATATATATATATATATATATATAGAGAGAGAGAGAGAGAGAGAGAGAGAGAGAGAGAGAGAGAGTAGAATGTGGTGTCTAGAGTAATTAGGATGGCAACCTTATTCATATTTAATTTTGTTAAGGACCACAAAAAATAATAACTAAGAATTTTGCAATGAGGAGTTGGTTGAGGATTTCTTGTCAGGTTGTTGATTGATCAATGTCGGCTGGTTGTCCCTTTCTAGTGTTTGAACTGACTTGATTGAGCCAACTACTCATACTGAAAGTTAGTCCCAAATTTTGACATTCATAACAAGAGGAGTTCTTGTTTTGCTCAACAAGTTCATATTTGAATAGTCTAATCAATCAAACGAGTTCATGTTTGAATTATCTATCAAACAGAATTCCAAAAATACTCAAGTACATGAAAGATACTTTGGGGAGAGAGAGAGAGAGAGTCTATATTAAACGAGTCCATGTTTGAATAGTCTATCAAACAGAATTCCAAAAATACATGAAAGATGCTTTGGAGAGAGAGAGAGAGAGAGAGATTAGACAAGCTCTTCATTAAGTTTGCAGTTTGTCCTTAAAGAACAAATGCAGGTAGAGAAAAACAAAATAAACAATAACATGGAGCAGTTCAGAAAGCCAATTAGAGTACATATGCTCTTCCAATAACAAGTGACTTTCAAAATACAAATGATAACTCTACCGACAGTTTTAGGGTATGTTGTCCTTGGAATTAGGATTAGAATCAAGGAAGAGACATTCTTAGAAGCAAATAGCAGTTCTCAGAACCAAGGAGCTCAACGGTGGAGAAGTTACGAGCATTGTGGCAAAGCATGTTGATCACACAATACGCTCCAATTCCCTTGCATAACTGAGTGTTTGATTAATGAGTTGCAAAGATGGGATCTCCTTGCAAGGAGCAGACTCTTTTGCCTTCTGGAAAACCACTAACCCGTTCTTTATCTCCCATTCGGGATGCTCCTGCAATAAGTTTAGAACAATCAATGATTTGATGCAGGCAACTATGTCAATACACATGCGCACACAAATACGCGTGCACACCCATCGTGCCAGCTAAACTGGAGCCACGACATCGTAAAGGATTGGAGAATTGAAAAGTTTATGAAGTACCACCCATTTTTGTTTGGGCCATAGCAATTGTCGAAATCTAAAATAATAGGACCAAAATGCAAAAAGTTACCTCCTTGATGTAATCAAAAAGTTCTTGGTCCGAAGAATAGAGTAGTATTTGTTGGGCATCTTTGATTGAAAGAGAATCGTATGCCTTCTCGCTGCATCCCGCTATTTCATCCCTGTAAATGACAAAAGCAACATATATTTAAGAGCAGTCCATAATTTGAATGATCGATGACCATCAAATCAAGAACCACCACAACATAGTTAAACTAAACGGGATTTGGATTTAGTTGAACATCATCATTAAATTCGTCCCAAATATCGTTAAATGCAAAAAAGTGCTAACATATATAACATCAATTGATTGGTGAAAACCATATGGCACTTTGTAACAGAAATTCAGGTGTATCCCCTTCTCTTCCCTTGTCATCCCCCCCGAAAACCACAATTTTCTCTTTTCTTGTAAATAAAATCCCTTTCGCCCTTCTGGTAAATAAGGAGTCCCAAGTAAACAAATTTGATGTGGCAAAAAGGCAAAGGAAATTACACCCAAAATCTAAAATTCGTCCCTAGTTCAGACAATTTATATTCTACAAGACCAAGGTTGCAACCATAGAAGATAGACAGTGACCTAAAATCCATCCACAGCAGATTTAGAAGTCTGTACAAACTAACCATTCACCCTCATTAATAAGAACTACCAAAAACAGTAACCAATTTACCAATGTTATTCCTACCTTGAGAGGGTGTTTAACTTAACCAAAAACCGTAACCTAAATCATTATTATCGGCAGCATATTTAGAAGGGTGTACAACTGACCTTTCACCCTCGTTAATAAGAATCACGAATTCTTAGGGTTTTCTTTTTTCTTTGTTTCTCCCCCCCCCCTTTTTTTAATGATGTAGATATCAAGCTCTTATGAATTAGTACACAAGGTTCAAGATAGACAACTCACCTGACCGTCTTAGCCAGCAGATCCATGAAATAAACGTAAGTTTCATGAGGTACTGTCTGCCTGGCACTCAACACACGGTTGTAAGCCCCTTCCATGAAGGATTGCTCGAGTTCCACCGCATGCTTGATACAAGGATTTTCTAGAGCACTGGGTGAAAGCAGTTCAAGTTCAGTGTGGAACTCGGCAATTCTATTCTGCACAAGAAGTCTCAAGAGGTTGAGACCCAAGATGGGATACTCCTGTGGAGATGGTGGAAGGCGGCTACTGTTCCATCAAAAGAAACAGAAGACACAAATATCAGCTTTATGAAATGCAAAAATACATGTGTCATAAAGAAGACGTCAAGACGAAAAATAAGCAGCAAGAATTATGCAGTACAACTCTAAATACAAGTACTATAATTTATGATTAGCTTTTACAAGTTAAGGAAATACACGACCTACATCGACATGCTCGACCTACATCGACATGCTCAACTTGATAACGCAGGATGCTAACATGTGCCATCAAATAATATCAGCAGAAACATAATCACCAAGTACCATACATACAGTCCCCATCTATAATAATCTAAGCCTTTGCTAACAAGTACACTAAAATCCAAATATGGAGTTGTTTTGCCTTGAAAACAATTACCAATGCATTGGAAACATTGACCAATGCGTAGGTTCATATTTCCAATGCAAAAATCTCTAAGTTTGGGATTCTTAACAAGCACACCCCCCCCCTCCCACTTGTTAGGAGACAGCAATTTATCAGCTTGTGAAACAAGTAAATTTCACTTGTACACTAGTCAATGAGTAAAGCTAGGCCGACGTCGTTGTGGGTAAAATATGATTGCCCCGCTGCCTCCAATTCAGTGCAACATTATTCCACATTCTAGAATTTCAGATAAGTCAAAAGCAAAAAATACTGGCATGATTATAAAATTTAAGGAACACATTCAATAGTGTCATGTTGAGTACATGCATGAAGATAATTAACGCATCATCTACTGCCTTATAAGATAATCTGAGCCTCATCGCCATACATCCTTGGTGAAATTTCACGTTTGCCTGTGCTCTTCTCCATTTGTCATTATTTGACCTATTTCTCAATCTATCATTTGAAGTTGAGTAACACACATAAAGCCAGCTTATTTTTCAATTCTAATGTTCTCCTTTCACCTCTCCCTTCCAGCATTAGGCACGTCTTAATATGGCTGTATGTCATGCATAATTTTTTGTATCCTGCTTGAATAAAACTAATAATAGTTTGTTATTCACTAATCAACATATAGGAAGTTAATCCACTCGTCATATGCCAATTCTTCAAATTAAAGGGGGATCAAGTTACAGAAAATGCGAGAAAGATAATGTCTTTTTGAGCAAGGAGTAGTTTGGGGCAAGTACAAAAGGCTCGCTTGGACACCTCTTCTAAAATTAGACGTAAAGACACGAAGAAGTCTTCCTCAATATATTTATTCATATATTTTGATAGTATATATACATTTTTGCATAAAATTATTCTCTGGTCAAAGTTGCACCAAATATCTAATTTATTACTTATCGTCTTAAGAAACTCCCACTGAATGTATGCCTTCATTACCATATGAGTAATGCTAAATATCTTAAACTGCTATCCCAACTTTGAATCTTAATTGATGTGTCAAGAATGTTATTGTTGAGTCTGTGAGCCCCACCAAGTGGTTGAGAATGAACCACTAATAAGTATGAGTATGAAAGATCAGTTAACGGGAAAATTGAGATAGATATTCGGTATTCCAAGCATTACTCTTAATAATAGTGTGCTACACTTCTATTTGAGAAACAAATGTTTAACTCTTTTTTAAGATAGAAATAAAGATCCCCCCTCGTCTTATAGATTGAAAGTTAATGTAACATCTATTGACAAAGAAAAGGTGTTTCAGTATCTCTGCCAAATCTAGATTAATGAGAATCTTTTGCTTCTTTCACCATTCAACCCTTTGGCAGTGGAAAACACAAAACCAACTTTCTCTAATTTTAATCAATTATTTCTCTATCCTCTATTAAACAATTATTTCTGTCCTTTAGATTTCGCACTCCAAAATAAACAACGATAAGAAGAAGAATGGTGATGATGATGTAACAAGTAGTACTAGTAGATCTTTTGCTTCTTTTACCATTCTACCCATTGGCAGTAAAAGACAAAAAAAAAAGCTTCTTCTTTTTCTTATTTGATGAAAAATATCTGATAAATTTCTCACTTTACATGTGTGTTACAAAATTTTCTACTTTTATTCAAACAAATTTGTTGAGTGCTAAAGGGTATAATAGTAAAGGAAGTAAGAGATTCCATGAATCTAGACTTGGCAAAGATATCAAACCTCTTTTTTTTGATAGATAAGTATGGCCCCTTTGTCAAAGAAAGATGCTGCATTAACTTTTGATCGGGTAAAGATATCTCCATTTTGAGCAACTTCCCAAAGAGTATAAGATGTGATGTGGGAGAACTTTTATTAATTTGTTTCTAATTTTCTTATAAGTTATTCAACATTTATTTGTCAAACTAAAAGCGTACAACTAGTATTATGAGTAATGCTTGGCATCCCAAAAATCTATTGAGCTGATAAATCACGCTCATACATGAGGTTTGGACTCAACCACTTGATAGGACTCCACTTGGTCCCACCATCTCGCTCAACAATCACATCTTGACACACCATCTAAGAGTCAAAGGAAGGTGAGGTTTGAAACAAGTGCAAACCGCAAAGGGCTTGCTTTGACAATATTGTTGCTATGGTTTTATTTTAGCAAATACTTGTTGAATTATTTTTTTATTAGAAATAAAGGTACGAAAAACCCTCCCTCATTACTACAAGTAATGCTAGATATCTAAAGAACTACACCAGCTTTGACTCTCAACTAATGTGTCAACTATGTGATTGGTGAGCGAGTGAATACCACATGGTTTGGCAATGAACCAATAATATGTACCAATTTGACACATCAATTAAGAGTCAAAATTGAGATAGAATTTTGGGATACCAAGCATTATTCTTAATAACATGAATGCTCATGAAATACTCCCTCTGTCCCAAAATAAATGACATTTTAGAAACTTGCACACAGATTAAGGAAGTTTATAAAAGACTGATCTACCCTTATTTAAGTGCAATTATTGTTGATAAGTTGCATGATTATTTTTCTCTTTCCTCTTAACATCCTTCTTTAAATCACCCCTTTTTCTCAAAGTTTGAACAACACATCTTTACTCATCCCACTTTCTGAAAAAGAAAAAAAAAACTGTTCATATTATCAATGCATTGAAGACAAATGTTTTTCATTCCCAATACAACATTTAATTAGAGAGTAATTAATAAGGGCAATATTGGCAAAATGTGGATAATTTTTTCTTGAATTCCTATGTCATTTATTTTGGGACAATTTTTTTTTTTCTAAAACGTCATTTGGGACAGAGGGAGTAAGTTTTAAGACATGCACAACATGTGTGATACTAGTTATAAGGAAACAAAAGAAAGCATAAAAGCTTTTTTGTGGCTTGTGAACATTTGATTCAACTTCCTCTCCCTCTCGCTGTAAAACTATGAACTTACTTTAACTAGTTCAAAATGAAAATGAGCACAAAATATCAGGTCCAGCATCTGTCCTAGATCATAGGGAATTAAAAAGTTAACACAACATTCAAAAACACTGTCTATCCTTTTGTGGTGATTACAGCTCTTAGCTAATTGCAAAATGGAATTTTGAGGCAGAGAATTTGGCCTATAATCTCTCATGGATCACGAAAAAACAAAAAGTTGAAATTATATCCAATATAGGTGAATTCTTTTTCCTTGAAAGAATTATGAGTATGAAAACGCACATTTAGGACCCAGCTTAAGCTTCTGGTACAGTATAACCAGAGAAGCAATTGGACTCATGGCTCCTCATCATGTTCCATAATTTCAAAACAAAACAATGAACTACTTATTTCAATGGAAGCCATAAAAGGCCATCTCTTTTTCTACTCATCATGCAAATTCTTTATGTTATGAAGACAATCCAAACTAACTACCATAAGCTGAAAGAATTTACCCTGCATCGGTATAGTAAGGTTTCAGCTGAAAGAAATCCCTCTCGAAGGCCTCCTGGTCTTCTGTCTTCACACTTAAGACAACCGCATGCTCATAAATATCCCCTGAAATTGTCAGCACATGTACTTAGAGAGGGAAGTAGGGAAGTGGAAGTAACTATACCATGAGTGAAACACAATTTACTGAACCATGCATGATGAAGGTATAGATGTATCATGGCAAACCCTAAAACAGATTTTTCCAAATATAATTCCAGTATATCACCCTAAACTCAATAAATTGTATCCACTGCATAAAACAGATTTTGGTACACTATCAAACCCACTATCACATCTTTCCTTCCCATGCCAACACCCTAATTCTAGTATTAATTCTCGCCTAGCATCAACATCAATATTGATCATGTTGCTATAATAATCGCTACTCTTACGAGTCCATAACACCTAAGCTAAATGGGTTCAATTAATCATTGTAGCCACCCTATTACCTCTCATAAACCACAGGCTATCATGTCTTTTCCCCTTACACAATTCTCAATAATGATTGCGTCACGCATCTTTCATTTCTCTTCATAATATATCTCGAAACCATCTAACGTGAGTATTATATCACTAGTGCTTCTTCCACCATTTGGCATATATTCATCCATAAATTATTTTATCACTAGTTCCCTACACATTTATCAGAAACATTTGCACTTTCACCCATCTAATGGGTAATAAGCAAACTGAGTGAATTCTGGTTCAACTTTGAATGCCTCTATTTTTTTCTAACATTGATGATCTCAACTCAACTCAAACTCACATTTAGTTACATCAGGCAATGCAGAAATTTTTCTTGTCAACATGAGTGCACAGTTATATCAGAAGAAATAAAGTAGCTATGTCACATGCCACCTATATTTCTGGCCAATGAATTGCATGTAGACATTCCATGTGTCTCGTGATCTTCCCTAGTTTTCAAAATAAATTAAAGATGCATCTTTCATTTCTCTTCATAATATATCTCGAAACCATCTAACTCGAGTATTATATCACTAGTGCTTCTTCCACCATTTAGCATGTATTCATCCATAAATTATTTTATCTCTAGTTCCCTACACATTTATCCGAAACATTTGCACTTTCGCCCATCTAATGGGTAATAAGCAAACTGAGTGAATTCTGGTTCAACTTTGAATGCCTCTATTTTTTTCTAACATTGATGATCTCAATTCAACTCAAACTCACATTTAGTTACATCAGGCAACGCAGAAATTTTTCTTGTCAACATGAGTGCACAATTATATCAGAAGAAATAAAGTAGCTATGTCACATGCCACCTATATTCCTGGCCAATGAATTGCATGTAGACATTCCATGTGTCTCGTGATCTTCCCTAGTTTTCAAAATAAATTAAAGATAAATAATATTCAACTGCAAGTTCACCTATGAAAGTTACCTATGTGATTCTTATTAATTATTGCTCACCTATGAAAGATATTATAGTTCTATTCTTGGAAGAACTTGCTTCAGTTAATATCTTCTACAGTACTGGGATGTTACAAAGAGTGGTCCTCCTTATGCTGGGTGGGGAAACTGTGCCATCCAGCTTAAGTAACATACTAGGAGTCTAGGAATTCATAGACTGCAGGTGCAACCGTGCAAGGGCAAATCCAGGAAGAGAGCTAAAGACAGAGTACTTTCTTTTTGCCATATGTTGATTCCTTAAAATGTGGGAGAATGATGGGGTGGATGGGGGCTCAAAGAGTACTTTCTAGACATAATTACAGCAAGTCACTATACTCCAGGGAAAGACTCAACTCATCTGATCCTTTATCCCAATTACACGGGGTCAGCTACATGACTTCTGTTTTGCGTTCTGTTTTGCCTTTCTGTCTGGTTCGCACTCATATCCTTTTTAACAATTGTTATCTTGCTAGTTTTGGTCTTCCCCTACCTACAGTATGGTTGTTGATGCTGATATTAAACAAAATTCCTAACAGGTCCACATAGTAGTTTATGTTGTATGTGTCCAAGTCCAACCATCCCAAGCAACTTACTCTCATTTTAAGTCTTGTTGGGGCGGTATTCTCACGGAAAAAGCAATACAGAAGTGAATTTCTATTTATCAAACTAATTGGGGCAAAAACCCTAAATATTCTGCCTCTAGTAGATTAGAAAGATCCAACTTTGCATGTTGATATAAAATGGCAATTCTCTTAAGCAGAAATAGACAAATAGTATCAAGATCAAGCCTCTTCAATTTAATATGCATTGCCTAACGCACTTCTTATTTCACACTTCAATATATTCGCAATAAACAAACTAAAATATACAATAGTTAGCCCAAAATGTTTGAGCAAGGTCCATTGAATCTAGACAGATGGACAAGGGTATGGATACGGATATGGTTAGACATGTTTCACTCAATATGCATGTTTCACTCAATATGCTACTAGTTTACCATCAAGAAAGTGCCCATTTTGAACACTATACCCTATCTCATTTGAGTACATTGTATACATGTGTGTGCGCGCGCATTTGAACACTATACTATCTCATTAGAATACTTTGTATACGTATAAGTGTGTGTGTGTGTGTAATTCCCGTGTTCCTTTGACAAAATTGGGAGACAACATGTAGACACATACCATCATTGGAAACATGCGACTCTAAGTAATATATGCCCACCCCAAAAACAATAAAATAGATGTTCACTAATAATATAAAGATTACCAACAAATAAAAAAAGGAAAAACAAAATATCTAAAACTTACTTGCTATCGTCAACTCTTTAATTGCATTAGGCGTGTCTTCAAACAATGGAGGAAGACTTTTAAACTGTATCAGCAAGACCTGCAAGATAAGAACCAAGATGACTTTACATGGACAAATGAAAAGAACACCTAAAAACAATAGCTTTGGTGTATATAAATTGTCATTAGTATCCAAACCTCAATTATTCTATCTTGATTCCCTTGGATTAAATCTCATAAAGAAAAAAAGACATCTCTTAAGAGTAAATGATACTAAAGACTCATTTGTAAGGATTTAAGAAGTCAAACAGGCAGTGCTAAATGCACAAGGCAAACAGGAATTGGTATTCAATCGTTGCAAGGATATTATCTATTAATGTAAAGAGATAAATTGAGTTGAACTCGGTTGATTAAGGGATTATTAGTTGTTTAGGAATATTTTAGTTTATTAACTTATCAGCGTATTTTTGGTACTTCAGAATGTTAGATTATCTAGCGCCGCAGTAGTAGAAATCGAGGTTTAGTTAGTACTATAATAATGATTAAACCCCAATTATTTATCAGAGGTGAGTAATATCTAGAGAAGCTTTATACTTAGAGGATTGCAAGCATTCTCAAATCCCTTGTGTGGATCTAGTGTTCATAGTCTGCGACTCTGCGGACTAGTAGATCCCTCGCGAGGATGATGCAAATCATAATATATTTTCACCATTTGTCCGAAGAATGAGATTTCTCTCTTTTAGTCCTACATCACTAAGGATCAAGACAAACCAAATCACATCAAGAAAAATTTGTTTCCTGACAACTGAGATTGAGCAAAGCTTAATTGACTCAAACCAACCATGTTCAATCTTGCTCAACTGCAGTTTTTAGTGATTAAAAGAAATAAAAATTTAGACTGACTACACAATATAATGAGATTCTCAATCAAAACCTATTTGCTACATATTTTAGATCCACAGAGCTGCTCAACTCAGTAAAGCCATTGATCCCAGGTAAATGAAGTATACAGGAATTAATTGAATCACCAGGAGAATTAACCCACACAATATCCTACTAGAGAGAAGTGTAGCACTCCACATCAAATCATCCAAAGTTCCTCTCTCTCTCTCTCTCTCCCTCTCTCTATATATAAATATATATATATATATATAATGTAAATATATATATATATAATGTAAATATATATATATATATAATGTAAATATATATATATATATAATGTAAATATATATGTATAATGTATACACACTACAACAAAATAAGTCTAATAGGACGGGATTTATAGGACAGCTTGATTTAGCGTCCTATTAAACGACCTGATAAGGCAAGCCTTTGGAGAGCGCAGTATCCTGTTTAAATGTGGGATGGATGGTGCATATGTGAATGAGATTTCTTATACAACATTGTCGCATACCATCCTTTTAGATAAACATAATGAATAATTTTGTTTTCCAGGTCACATTTCATTTATCATTTTTGGTCTGGCGCTCTTTGCGTTTGCAATGGAAAAACAATTCAGTTCTCCTTTTGAAACGCACCGATAGATAGACTTTGTTAGGACGCCGGTGAGTGATGCATAACCCAATTGGTACACCTACTTATAAGGAGCTGTAGATCTCCCTCCAGGACTAATATTTGAAAAGTCAAATGTTTGAAACATAGATAACTACCCTCAGCAGTAAGGTTACTATGTTTTTTCAGCCAATTATATAATTCATATAAAGGGAAAACTTTGAACATTCTAAAAACGAAATTAAAACCCTTTGAGTAGGAAGGAGGGAGTAATAAAATTAAACACGAATCTCCACGCCGTCGAGTTGTGGATCTCATATAATATTTCAAACTACTAAACCCAAGTAATTCATACTTGCCCATTACCTCGTTCTAGGTCCTTCAAACCTCAATATTTCCAAACAGTTCTTTCATAATAATCCCATAAATTTCCTCCACGGAAAAACTTGACTTACTAACCATCACAAATTAATATTTCAAACTACTAAACCCAAGTAATTCATACTTGCCCATTACCTCGTTCTAGGTCCTTCAAACCTCAATATTTCCAAACAGTTCTTTCATAATAATCCCATAAATTTCCTCCACGGAAAAACTTGACTTACTAACCATCACAAATTAATTCCCACAAAAATTAAATAAAAAAAAATCCAAAATCAACCCAACACAGGACAAAATTAGGGCTTATCTCGGCAGACACGTAAATCTTAACAAGAAGTCACCAGTACGAAATAAACAGAAACATAAGATCTGAAGAACAGAGTATACAAAAGGATGAGGATAATCAATCAGTAGGGTAGGGTAATGTTTGGTTACCTTGAGTTGGGAGAGAAGTTTTTCTGCGGTATCGTAATCGGTTCGTACAATGGAGGCTTTGAATCGATCAAAAAGCTGTCCAACCTCTGTTAGTGTTGGATCCATCTCTCTTCTTGCTTTGACGTTTCTCTCTCTCTCTTTCAGCAGACTCTCCGTTCCTCTCTATCAAGTGTTTGCTGAAGCCTGCTTCGCTTCTTTCCTTCGGCACAAGAAAACGTAAGTATATGGGGTAGCATAATTCACTGGCTTAATTATCAATTTGGTCACTGTATTTTACAACTTTTTTCAGCAAGCTCACCCTACTTAATTTTTTTCCTAACTAATCACTGCATTTGGCATTTTAAATCAAAATGGTCACCCAGGCTAACTGTCGTTAATTTCATGAACGGAATCGCGTGAAAAAAAATTACTGTCCCTAAGATAATTCTCAGGTTTATGTTAATCAAAACTTATGAATTACTGCCCCTAACATGTAAACTTATTAATCCTAAAATAATACAAATTAACTTAAAACTATGCATACAAATATTATAAAAAAATATAAATACAGATTTTGTTTAAATACAAATATATTTAAAAAAATATGCATATAGATTTAAAATACAAATATAAGAAAAGCATGCATACAAATAACATACACAAATAATATATATTATTTTTATAAATTTACAAATTAGCAAACAAATTAACTTAAAATAATAAAAAGGCTTAATTAGCACTACTCTAAACTTTTTGTGCGTTATTCATAAATGTTTCATTCACTTTTATAATCTTCTTAAGCATGCACATAATTAAACAAAAGTAGAAACTTTTTGTTTTTCATATGCATGTATATATCTCGAAAAAGACTAGGTACCGTCCATTTCATTTCAAGCTGTCCATCTTCAAACTTTTGTCAATTAATTATGTGTACGTACGTAAATTATGTGTACATATTCCAATAATATTTGTTTGTGAGAAGATAATTATGTGTACGTACGTAAATTTAATATTTTAAAAATATTAATTAATATTAATGCTTTTGTAAGACTATTTTTACCAAGTCGTATTGTCGACATGCAACGCTAGTCCTTGTATCTAGTCTTTAAAAATAACTAGCCCGTGCTCCGCATAAATTTAATTTGATTATGAAATTAATTGATACATATTAAGAATATTTTTGAGAAAATTATCATTATTCAATATCGGTGTTTGTTGACTTAACGTCTGACAAAAGTTAAGTATTGTCAATATATGCAAATTAGTGGTCGTTTATTATAATATTTTCATTTCAGAATAAGTATTTTTTATTGGTGGTCAATATATGTATTTTCGTTTCTAATCATTTTTTTTTAATTTGTAAGTATCCTTTAATGATATCAAATTATTTGTTTTTTGTTTTTGTTTTTTTTTCCATCTTGCACTCAATAAAAATATTTTAGACATATATTTGAAGATTTTTAATAAAATTAAAAATAAAATAATTATTTTGGGACATATTGAAGAATGATATATTTTTTCTGATCAAAGGAGAATTGTTTAAGGATTGAATATAATTATATTTTAAAAATAATTTTTGAAGATCATTCAATTATTTTTTAACGGGGCTGCTAACGTGGAGTATGTGGGCCCCTATCTCGCATAAATGACTGCTTACGTTGACTATGTGTTCTTAGTTGTATAAAAAATATGTTTGATAAAATAATTATGATGGATAGTTATCTTCATTAATTTGATAGAATATTATACTACAATTAAAAAAAATTTTTTTGTACAACTATTTAATAAGGTCACCTCTGGATGGTCACGCGTGCAGCGCATGACTTGAATAAGGGCATTTTCGGGTTTTTAAAAAAAATTTGAGAGTTCCATCCACGAAATTGGACAGAGTGATGAACTTGACTCGAAATGCCAAGTACAGTGATTAATTAGGAGAAAAAAAGTAAGTAAAGTGAGCTTACTGAAAAAAGTTGCAAAGTACAGTGACCAAATTGATAATTAAGCCTAATTGATTTTAGAGAATTGCTATTTTCAAAAAAAACACCCCCACCCCCCACATGTCCGGGGGCCTTTCTATTATTACAAAAATGTCATTATAAAAATTAACATATTTGTCCTTATTCTTATTCGCTGCAAAATTAAGAACAAGTTTTGTAAGTAAAGGGGGGAAATTAACGGATGAAGATGAAATATTAGAAGAAAAGACCTCTATACCTTGCAATGTTGAGCGCGTAAAGAAATTCAAGCCCACAGCATCACCGCACGAAGTAGAAAGAGAGAAGAGAGACTGAGATGGTGATATGCAGAGATTGGCGCGAGGATCCAAGCCTAGGTCAATTTAGCAAAAGCAAGACATGAGATGTTCGGTCAGTACTAAACATTTTTTGTGGTGTTTGGTCAGTACCAACCGCACAACTTTAGAGGTGTTCGGTTAGTAAAGGTGTTCAACCAACCATGTCCAAATAATATAAGTACAGGTCATTTCGAAATTCAACCTAAAATGTAAACTTTTTTTACACAAATCACCAATTTTGAACTCAAATTGTAAAGAAAATTATAACTAACTTAATCTTAAAAATTATTTAACATACAACTTGTAAAATCAGTGATATTTAAATGTAAAATGGTACATACATGAGTCACATCTTGCTAATTGTTCAGACATTGTGCTTAAATGAGTTTCTTCTTCTTTGTACAGATAGCTTGCCTTGGGTTTCTTCTTCTTCTTTCTTCAACAAAGGATAGCTTCTGCGTAATAGGTTGGGGTGTATTGGGTTGGGGGTGTCTCAACAAAGGATTAAAGAATGATGAAAGGGGGTGTACTTAGTAATGAATGATTGTTTATTCAAAATAAGTTTGGTGGGGTAAAATGAAAAATTGAGGGGGGTGTACTTAGTATTTAGAGAGGTTTACAATTTAGGGGAGGAATGAACATAGAGAAGTGATGTACTTGAAGATAAGGGGGTGTGAATAACAATTCTCTTCATTTTAATATGGGCAACGCTATTTGCACCCCAAACCTCTAAATACACCCCCTTTTTTTTTAACTTTTTTTATTATAAAAATGTCTTTAATTAAAAAGACTTTGTTGCTCTTTGTCCCTCTAAATGCACCCAAGGACATTTTGTTTGGTTTAAGAGATAAGTTTTGCACAAAATCGGTCTACAATAAGGACTATCTACAATACATGTACGAAGAATAGAGGTATGAAGCGTGATGGTCGATCACAAATGCAGCAGCTTATGTGGAAATTGAAGAAGTATGGATATGTCCATCATGATTGGCGGTGCGAGAAGATTGACACTGTGAAGGATTTGTTCTTCACTCACCCATCGAGCATTGGGTTATTACGTGCCTTTCTGAAAGTCCTATTTATGGATTGTAAGTCCAAGACAAATAGGTATAAGTTACCTTTGTTGGAGATTGTTGGTATGACGTCTACACAGATGACGTTTTTTATTGCAGCTGCTTATTTGGAGTTCGAGCGGGAATACAACTACACGTGGATGTGCACATGCTTGAAATCATTGATGGACCAATTCTCCCTACCTAACGTGATCGTTACTGTCAGAAAAATAGCTTTAATGAATGCACTTGAGAGAATGTTTCCTACCTTAAGACATTTCTTTTGTCGGTGGCATATTAATAGGAACATTTTGGCAATTTGCAAGAAAATTATGAATATGCAAGAGAAGTGGGATTCGTTTGATATGCATTGGAATGTGTTGGTGATCGCTGATGCTAAGTCATTGTTTAATGACTCGCTTAGTAGTTAGTAGACTACAGTCAGAATTCAAAGAATTTTCAGATGTCAAATATATCATGGAGCAATAGGTTGTGATGTATAAGGAAATATTAGTGACTTGTTGGATGAATATTGTCATGCATTATGACAATAACACAACAAACAGGTATTTGACTTTAAGGTCGCTTTCATTGCTTTCTATATTTTGTTAGATACGCACTGAAAATCGTTACTGATTGTATCTTATTTCTGGGTGGAGAGTCAACACAAAGCGTTGAAAAGATAGCTTGGATCAAGTCAGGGTAATTTTGAGACATGTTGGCGATAGATTCATACTCTCATTGAGACATTACACATCGTAATCAAGCACTCGTTTAAGATTAACATAAAAATAGTCCTAACATAAATAGGCTTAAATCGCAATTCGGTCACCCTACTTTGACAAAAGTTTCATTAAGCTCACCCTACTTTTTTTTTCTCAGTTTAATCACTATAGTTGACCTGGAGTCTCACGTTCATCGCTCCATCCAGATTTCTGTTAGAAAAGCTTTAAAACTTTTTAGGAACCCGAAAATGCTCTTAGTTACATCACGTGACTAGCACGTGATATAAGTAACCCTCACCTCAGACCAAGCTTTAAACATCATACACATTCTTCATTGAAGTAGTTCGCACCATTGAATCAATAAAGCACCAGTGAAGCATTGAAGCACAAAACCTTTCTTAAAGCATTGAAACACCATTAAAGCACGAGTGAAGCACTGAACGAAATAGCAAATCGATTTCATGATGCAGGGGAGCTTGAATTTCATTTCAAGTAAAGGTAAAGGAGTTTGAAACCCAGTATGTTCAAATGATATAATTAAAGAAAGGTTTTGTGACTGCGGTTAAAGGGCTTGTATGTAGACATCATGGATCGAATAATATCCTAGTATGAGGTTTTTTGGATGCCCAAATTGGAAAGTATGTGATTCTCTTAAAATAATCAATTTAGGTTTTTTTTTTTCTTGAAAAATTGGAATTTGGTACGATTGTGTAACTGATGAATTTCTATTATGGTGAAATTAGGGGTTTCAATTAATTTGAACAATGAATTTATGTTTCATTTGGTTCTAAAAATTGGAAGTTGTTTTTTGGTGTGTAATTGGTGGATTTCTGTTATGGTTGATTTCTGGTATGGTTCAATTAGGGGTTTTAGTTAATTGGAATAATGAATTTAGGTGTTTATTGAATGATTTAATTTAGAGTTCCAGGTAATTTCCATAGTTTGGTTTGAATTATTGGATTTTCTTACAATTGCCTAATGGTGATTTTTTGTTCAATGGTTCCTACCAAGATGAACAAAAAGGTGTCATTTCTTTGCATGGTATGACCCTCCAATGACTCAAAGAGCAAGAGAGCTCCTCAATGATTTTAAGAACAAAGAGGTTGAGATGAAGACAATGTCAAACAAGCTTGCAAGTACAAAACTGAAGTACTCAAATTTTAAAAAAAAAAGGAGGTTTGGAGATTGAAGGAAGAGAATGCTATTTTGAACTCAAAGTTGGCTGCAAATGGTTAGAAAGAGAAGATGATTGTTTTATTTGTTGTCACTGTCAGTGAGCTCTTAGTGTACAAGAATGCCAAAATGACTCAATCTCACCCCCCATTGGAGATGTACCTTCACCAAAATTATATGAAAACCCTATCCTCTTAATTCTAAAAGACTTGGAGTTCACACTCCATTTCACATTACCTTTCTCTTTATGGCAATCAAATTCCTCCTAGGAGTTAGTAACTCATCATCATTTAGGTTTTCTAGACCCTCATCATCCAAACTACATTCTGATGAATCATTCGCACTAGATGAAGAACCTAGATATTCAACATCACTATTAACTTAAAGTTCTTCATCCCCAACCTAATGTAAGATAAATGTGTCTATTTTTCCTAATTGTTCACCTACCTTCATCAAGTTATCTCAATCTGTAGGTGTATACAATTCCCTAAGACATATGTCTTTCGGAGTCTCAATTGCTACACAATAACACATGGAACTCACATGAAGGTACCATAACTCATTTACAACTCTACCCTTCAACCCAGTAAATGACAAGTCTTGTACATCTAACTCCTAGTAATGCACCTTCCCCTCATATGTATTTGGTATTTCAGGGAGAAAATCACCCTCATAATGACATTTTACTACAACTTTCATCTTTTCTCTGCAAGTTTTAATAAGAAAAAGGGGTGGGGGACCATCATATTCAGACACTTGATAACAAAGCAAGTCATGTACTGTCTCCATATTAAAAAAAAAAAAAAAAGTGGTGGGGAAGGGGGGGACAACTAACATTATAATAACAGAGCAGTGGGGAAGGGGACAAAGCAGAATTTAAAAACAATAGTGGGGGACAAAAACCATGTAAATGTATTGCTTTCTAGGGCCATGTCACATGAAAATTAAGAAATTAACATATTTAATCTCAATACATGCATGCATACACGTTAAACACACACACACACACACACACATACAAAACCTAAATTTTTACAATGACGAACAAAAGCCCTAATTTTGCAAAACGGAAAGCCTAAAAAATTCACACTTTCTACTTTTAAAAGAAAAACCCTAATTTCTTGACTTCATCCCCAACCTCATGTAAGATAAATATCTCTATTTGTCCTAACTGTTCACTTACCTTCATCAAGTTAGTAACTCCTTGGGCACTAGAGAAAAAACAAAGTGGATTGAGTTTCAAATCAAAGTACTTTATTAATAGAAATGAACAATTGTGTCATTACTATACATTTTCAATTACCAAAAAACAGAGTCATTACTATACATTTTTATGAACAATTGTTTCAGATCATATACACCCTGATTAACAGCCACAATCCCATGATTTACATGATTCACCTAACACAAAAGTACCAAAAACATCCCCAACATTGGGCTATCACTAACCAAAAACTCCCCCAATGTTTTACATCTCCATTGTCAAGTAGCAAAACAAAAATAACACTTGAACAACCCCAACATTGGGCAATCACAAATCCCTATCATAGACCCCCTATTTTACATGTCATTGGCAAAAAAATTGCCCCAACATTGGGCAATCACCAACCATTATCAAGTAGCAAACCAAAAACTACAGTTTAATAACTAAGAAACACATCTAATCAATATCTATTGTCATTCTATTGGTCTCCTTGCACTTCCTCTTTCAGGTATTGATCATATTCCTTTCAGACTTTATGATTTTTTGTCATTTCTCAACTTTAACTTTCTTAATTGTTTGACTCATACTTTTTGGTTGAGTTCTGACTTGTGTTTGAGTCACACATTCACTCGCAACCATAGCAGTCACCCCAACCCTCTTAATTGGTGATCCACTTGGTGCATTTCTATAACTTCCTGTAGTTGTAGATGCCTATTTGATTGAAAGACAAGAAAAATGTTAAAGACAAGTTTAGTACAATTACAAGTCAATAAATAAATTGAAGTCCTAAAAAGTACATGTCTTAGTTGACTTGTGTTCACTTCTTTAACTTGCCTTGCTCTTGGTTGACTTGTGTTCACTTCTTCACCTTGCCTTGCTCCATGACTTGTGTTCACCTTAATTGAAATACAATAAAATGTTAAAAAAAAGTTTAAGATATTTACAAGTCAACTACCAGTCAATAAAGAAATGTTGTACCTGGCTTGGTTGACTTCCAATATTTCTGTTTACTTCCCATAATTGCCTTAATCCATCACTATCAATAGTAGCCTATTTGATTGAAAGAGAATATATTAAAGACAAGCATCAAACATTTTTTACTCAATTACTAGTCAATAAAGAAATTCATGGAGCCTAGACATACCTGACTTGGATTGAATTGCACATATATCTGAATTGCATGAATTGCACATATGTCTGAATTGCATGAATTGCAGAAGATGTAATCTCTTCCCCCACCTATTGCAATGGATATAATACATATATGTTAAGACAATTTTAAGACTAGAAAAACACAATAAATAAAGATTATGCATTTAATATACCTGAGTGGATTGAGTTGCAGTAGGTGGATTGAATTGCACATCTATCTCAGTTGCATGACTTGCAGAAGTTGTAGTCTATTCTCCTCCCTGTTAAGACAATTTCAAATACAGCAAGGATGTTAATACTTCAAAAGATGTTAATACAATAACAACAAGCTCAATAAAGAAGAAATGTAATGCATAAAATGTACCATAGTGGACTAAGTTGTACTAGGTGGATTACATTGCATATCTGTCTTAGATTCATGACTTGTAGAAGCATGTTCCCCTCCCTCTTAAGACAATTTTAAATACATATATGTTAAGACAATTTTATACAGTGCTTCAAAAATAGAACACATAGTAACAAATTTATTTTAATCATTCACCTCAGAAGTCCCGCCAGCAGTTGCTGCCAACTTTGCTTTAGGGCAACCTCTTTTATTGTGCCCAATCCCATTACAAAATTTGCATCTCATTACCCCTCCTTTCCTTGACTAGTCCTGTTTCTTTGGAGGACCTACAATTTCCTAACTTGGTTGCCTTTTTTTTTCCTCATATGGTGCTTTGATCCTGCATGTTCTGGGTCTACCTGCCATTTTCTTATTTGCTGCAAGTAGCAAAGGATTCTTGCTTGACTTAGCCCACTTATCTTAACAATTGCTTGGCCTTTAGAGAATATGCATAAGCTTTCAAAAATGTTGTTTTAAGGTAGCACTCATCCAAGTATTTTTCAGGCCTTTCACTTTTTTAGAGGATGGCAACAATAACATGGGTACAAGGACTTCCACTCAGTTGCCATTTTCTACAACTGCAAGTCATATTCCCAAGGTTAACCACATAACCCTCTTTTCTATACCCCACGTCAAACTCACCATCCCCATTGTAGATAGAGTTCTAAAACTTCACATCCTCTTTGTTTTTCTCCAAAATTTTCATGATGTTAGGACAGTAATCATCATGATGCCTAATCATCCACTCTCTCCTTTTCTCCAACCTAGCCATCATGTACAACCTTATCTCTTCTAACATATACATGATTGACTTAACTCTAAACTCAATAATAGTCCCATTAAAAGCTTCTGCCATGTTATTCTCAACAGTGTCAACCTTCATTTTAGTCCTGAAGAAAGCCCTGCAAAATTGCCCAAGGTCTCCCTTCATGAACCCATAATAAGCTGCCTCATCAATCTCTTTCATTTTAGCCAACTCTTTTCAAATTTGATTCTCATTGCTTTCATACACCACTGCCCAAAAAGCCTTCCTGAGTTCACCTCTCTTGAACTTTTTCTTCCAATTACTATATGTATATCTTGCACAGTTTCTGTGTTCCACAAAAGGCAATAGCTCATGTACTGCCTCCATAAGGCCCTTCTGTTGGTTAGTTATCAAAGCCCATCCATGACCACTCCCTAAATCCAAGTCATCTTTTAACATTTGAATTCAAAGAGTTTTTGTTTTCAACTAGAACCACAACCCATGCCACAGGAAACATCTGATTATTGGCATCCCTCCGTATCCCAACAAGTAACTCCCCTTTATAAACCCCTTTCAAAAAACATCCATCAAGCCCTAGAACAAGCCTACACACATTTAAAAACCCATTCTTCAATGCACCAAAACAAATGTAAATCTTTGAAAAATATTATTTTTCATTAGTTGGATGAACCCATTTCTCTATATCTACTGTACTGCCCTCATTTGTTCTTTTTAACTCTTTTCTCTAATCCCAAAGATTGGCATAGTGTCCATCTAGTGATCCCATATCTTCACCAAGAACCCTAGCCCTAGCTCTTAAGCACATGCTTCTAGTAACACCCAACTGGTACATGTTCATAACCTCTTTCTTAAATTCTCTTAACTTTCATTTAGGGTTACTAAAAAAAAAAAATCTTGATACATTTTTGTAAGCCATTCAACACTACAACATCTACTTTTAAATCTCTTACCACATTGATGGACTCGACAGAAAGTTTTAATCTGAAATGTTGTTTCATCGCGAATAGTGCTTGTCCATACTTCCCAGGAACACACATCTAAATTCACACACTTCACATGAACCCTTTTTTTTATCATTTACTAAAATTTTTAGGTCATACCCATTGACATATCCATAATTCCTAATTGCATCTCTAAACTCTTGGACATTAGTGAAAGTCACATGCAAGCTGAAATTTCTATTCTTCATGTCACATTTGGGATTATATCGAGGGAATTTTTGTCGCACAATTCGCTGCACATTATGATCATCTTCTTCACTGCCACTATCCGAATCAGGAGGAAAATTTTCATCCCTCTCATCAAACACCATCTCAGAAGCATCATGATTTGAAAGAACTGAGTGTTTTTCAGTCTCACCACCCATTTGTGATGTACCTTCACCAAAATTATATGAAAACCCTATCCTCTTAATTTTAAAAGACTTGGAGTTCACACTCCATTTCACATTACCTTTGCTCTTTAAGGCAATCAGATGCCTCCTAGCAGTTAGTAACTCATCATCATTTAGGTTTTCCAGGCCCTCATCATCCAAACTACATTCTGATGAATCATCATTCCCACTAGATGAAGAACCTAGATATTCAACATCACTATTAACTTCAAGGTCTTCATTCCCAACCTCATGTAAGATAAATATCTCTATTTGTCCTAACTGTTCACCTACCTTCATCAAGTTATCTTAATCTCTAGGTGTATACAATCCCTAAGACATGTGTCTTTCGGAGTCTCAATTGCTACACGATAACACATGGAACTCACATGAAGGTACCCTAACTCATTTCCAATTTGACCTTTCAACCTAGTAAATGACAAGTCTTGTACATCTAACTCCCAATAATTCATCTTCCCCTAATATGTATTTGGTATTTCACGGAGAAAACACCCTCATAATGACATTTTACAACAACTTTTATCTTTTTTCTGCAAGTTCTAATAAGAAAATGGGTGGGGACCATCATAATCAGACAAAACACTTGATAACAAAGCAAGTCATGTACTGTGTCCATATTAAACAAAAAAGTGGTGGGGAAGGGGGGACAACCAACATTATAATAACAGAGCAGTAGGGAATGGGGCAAAGCAGAATTTAAAAACAATAGTGGGGGACAAAAACCATGTAAGTGTATTGCTTTCTAGGACCATGTCACATGGAAATTAAGAAAATAACATATTTAATCTGAATACATGTATGCATACACGTTAAACACACAAAAAAAAAAACCTAAATTTTTACAATGACGAACAAAAGCCCTAATTTTGCAAAACAGAAAGCCTAAAAAATTCACACTTTCGACTTTTAAAAGAAAAACCCTAATTTCTTGACTTGACATCAAAATCAAACAATACTAACCAAGGTTTCGTTAAGTTACGCAATAAAAACCCTATTTTGTAACACAATTTAGGGTTTTTTTTCTTCAAGAAACCCTAATTTGTTGACAAGACATTAAAATATGTATAAAAACTAGGTTTTTTTTTTTTTTGCTTACCTTCAATCCTTTGTGATTCAACCCCTCTTAGTAATGCACCTTGCAATGGTATTCTCCTTTCGTCTCTGTCACTTGTGAATTCCCTTCGTTCCCGTCGTTCTCTCTTAGTGAAACTGTCTCGCAGTCTAAGTTGTGAAAATGAGAGTGAGTGACTTTGCATAACTTAAATCTATTGAATCTGTCCACGTGCGCGGCATGATCCATAGGTAAGGGGTATTTCTATCTTTTTGTATACTTCCATCCAACTTAACTAACGGAAATGACTCCCAGTAACCTTATTGACTCAAACAGCCAAAGTATAGTTATTAAACTGAGAAAAATATAAGTAGGGTAGGCTTAATAGAACTTTTGTCAAAGTATGGTGACCAAATTGATTTAAGCCTAAATACAAATAAATAATATTTATGTCACTGCGTGCAAGATTGGTGTCTAAAGATCATGTCTTCGAAGATTAAATAGGTGCAGCTCCATGCACATGTCTTGACAGCAATGAACCAACTATGCCGTCGGTGAGAAAGATCCCGAATCTGAAAAAGGGGTACACCCCCTTGTTTTCTCTTTGGCCATAATAGAGACAATGATCTTTGATCAAATGGTTGAAGCCCCGGTAGACTCGATTGAGAAGTTGTGATGGTGACTCGAATTTTGGTGTTTGGTGAGAAGACTTAAAAGAAGTATGTTTAGATTGAAAAATATGCCCTAGGGTGACTCGATTGAGGAGTTTATGTGAGATGGATAACAAAAAGCCCCAAGGAGACTTAATGAAAGAAGGGACAGAAAGAGTATGCTCAAAAAAATAAAGAGACGAATCCAAGAGGACTCGAGGACCTTGAGTTCACTATATCGCCGAACATCCCTGGATTGGTGGGTTATGGACCCTCTTTGGCATTTATTGTATTTTAATGTATTTTTGACAATCAGCCTGACTCGGATCATGTTGTAACCGATTGAAATAAAGTTGTCGATGATGACTGGGCCTGGGTGGAATGGTCAAGTGTTTAAGTTTGGATATAAGATTAACTTTTTGGCTGAGGGCTTCGCCTTTATGGTTGGCTAGCTGTTTGGCTATGGTGATTGGCTGTTTGGTTTCGCTCGAGAGAGAGACTCCAATTTGTTTGAGAGAGAGATAGAGATAGAGAAAGAGATAGATTGAGGGTGATAGAGAAAGATTGCTCATGAGAGGCTCCTCCTCATTTTTTTTTTGCATAGGTTGTCCTTTGAGATAGAGATAGAGAAAGAGATAGATTGAGGGTGATAGAGAAAGATTGCTCATGAGAGGCTCCTCCTCATTTTTTTTTTTTGCATAGGTTGTCCTTTGGGATTCAGCCTAAGGAGCTCTCTCAACTTTTGTTTTTGAGCATATGGAATAAAATGGAGAAAGAAGAACGAAAGTTCTTTCTCTCATTGTGGAGCGAGTGAATGGTCACTCTTGGTTAGTGTATGGGTAAAGCAGCCTCTGCTTTGGAGGGCGTAAACTCAAGAAGATGGTCTCTCAAGCGGGTGAGGGTTGGAAGGGTGTTTTGGTGTTGGCAAGGCCTATGGGTTGTGTATGGTAAATGGGTGTTTGATCCGGCATGGGATTTGGATGTGGTTTAATATAGGTGTGGCCTTTGAGTAAGGCTCGGGACTTGGATAGGGTTTAGTGTTTTGGGTTTTGGGTGTGATGACAGCCCAGTGTGCCAGTAACAGCTCGATCTCAATGGGTCGAAGATGATCTTTGTCAAGACACTCGACTCACTCTGCATATATTTATGTGTTTAATTATTTGCGGCCCATGACTTCGAAATGATTCATCATTGACTCGTGTAAAGTTATCATGTTTTGAGTGAGTTAATTCATCATGTGGGAAGACTCGACATCCAAAGGATATTCAGCTATAAGCTAGACTCAAGGGTCACGAAATCACACAAGGATTCGACCTAGACTCGACATCTGAGATAGACTCAAAAAATTCATTTTAGAGACTTAATTAACTTGAGAACAAAAGATTATATAAAAGACGTGTGGGCATACTCTACAAGAAATATTGACATTACAAGCAAAAAGGGATATGTTCTTGGGGGTTTATCACTCCCAACCATTGTTCACTAATTCCTGGGATCTCAGTCATCACTTTCAGAAGAGGCTTCTTCGACAACTGTATCATCATCGACAATGTGATCGTAGGTCTCGTGATCTAGATTGCTCATATCAAGATGATCAGAGCTGCTTGAATGAGCCTGTATGAGGTCGACTCAAATCTCTTCATCAATGCGAAACCCAACATCAAGGATGACAGAGAAGTCGCCATATGACAAGTACCGCATCTGGTCATAGAACACAGGCTGAAGATTATTCAAAAGGATGTGCGATTGCTCGATCGGTTCAAGCCTTTCAAGAGCTTGTGCCACTTTCTTCCTCCATCTTTCAGCGAAGTCAGCGAAAGTTTCATTTTCCTGTTGGGTGCATGACTTAAGGTCTCGTCTATTCTTTCCCCAACTGCTGTTGTCTTTGTACCTCTTCTAAAACTCATCAACGAGCTTGTCCCAGGTAGCAATTGTGGTGCTATCAACTGACATCAACCACTGTTTCGCAGCCCCAATAAGAGTCAAGTAAAAATTGGAAGCCATTGCCTCAAAGCTTACACCTCTCTGCTGCATAGTATGAACATAAGACCTCAGATGGGCAATAGGGCAACCTGTCCCATCGAATTTCTCAATATCAGGCATTTTGAATTTTGGTGGTAGGATAGCAGTAGGGTGCAGTGTCATTGCTCGTGCGGAAAACTCGCCTTTGTTCAAGGCTTTCAAAACCATGTCTTTTAATTCCTTGACTTCTGCCTTACTCGCAGCCCCTAGATCAATGATATCAACTGTTGCTACGGGAGGTTGTCCTACTTGAGGAAGATTATAAGGAGCGATAATGTTTATTACTCCAGTGTGAGGTGCATAAATGGCAAATGGGTAGACAGGCCTAGTTGGATCCTGCGGGATATGACTGTTTGGATTTAAGTGTGAACTGCCTTGGATTGGATTTGTCATGTGAGAAGGGAAGACATTTGGGTTTGAAAAAGGGATGTTGGTATATGGAGATGATAAATGTACAAAATGTCTATATTTTAGGATGTTTTTAGGCTTGTTTTCTCTTCAATAATGTGTATTTCAAAGTAAAATTAGTTGTTTTAGTTCATTTCACTATCTTTGAGCTTAATTGTGCAGACTTGGAGCATTTTGGATCAAAGTTTAAGCTTGGGTGGTGATTTAAAGCTGAAAGGAAGAGGTTCGGGCCATCAGCATTGTTCGTGGGCAGGCTGCGATTTATTTCGCAGGTGGAATTTGAAGGCACCTGTTCCAGTTGAAGGCAGTTTGGTTCGCAGCCTAGCTGCAATTTCTTTCGCACTCGCGAATCGACAGATTTTGGGCAGATTTACTATTTTGCCCTATATTAGTATCAAGTGTAATTTTAAGTCTAAATTAGGAAGAAACTCTTGAGTTTCCCTCCCTTTTCAGGTTCGTCTCCCTCTAGATTAAAAAGGGAGCGCATTCTCTCTTTAGGGGACACTCACTCGTTCTCTACAAAAAAGCTAGGATTTTTCATATCTTTTTTCTACACAATTTTTAGGGCAAATTTTGGATTGTAAGTTGAAGATTGAAGACTTCATCATTTGAAATCATTTTGGAGACAAGTTCTTTCTCTTTCCCTCTCTTTAATTTTATTATTTTCATTTCGTTGTTTTATAATGTTTCCCATGATGTTCTTGTTGATTTCTTCAATCATGTGTGAGTAGTTTCCTATTTCTAGGATTAGGTGTAGCCCACGATGAATTTATGAATGAAGTTACGATCTTTCCGTTTACTATATGAATGTTACCCGTTCTGATTCGATTTTAGTTTCGTTAATAATTGCATGAATATTTGGTAGTGAAGAACCGAGAAGTGAAACTCCTATGTTTATGTGATAATCTCAATTACCAAAGCGAAGGACCGAAAGGTGAAGTGTAGGTAATGGAACCCTAAAATCGAACTAGAAATTCATGAGAACGACGGTTAATTGAGTTTCTAGAGGCTAATTGAATTGTAAGACATAATGGGTTTAGTTTAATTCATTGAGCGAGACATCGGATTTGAATTAAGCTAGGCACGGTTGAAAGTAGTTCGAGAGAATACAATCAACTATATTGATGCAATTCGCCTTCAAAACTTGACATTTATAGTAAGGGAAGATCGTTGCGGAATTTATAAATTCGTCGTTGTGGTAAACCAAAATCCTAGAAGCTTTTATTTACTGTTTTCAATCAAAAATCCAATTTTGTGTTTACTTAGTTAATTTAGTCTAATTAGTTTAATTTTAGTTCATTTCTACAAAAACCTTGAAATCAATCTGTCTAAATAATTTAAGTTGCGAATTCTTCGGTACTTGATTCAAAGTCCCTGTGGGATCGACACCCTAAATACTATACGATAAGCCGTGCGCTTGCGGTAGGATTTAGTGATTAATTTGAAAATCACACATCAAGTTTTTGGCGCCGTTGCCGGGGACTTCGGTAATCAATATCGAGCCAATTTGCAATTCGATTAGACTAGACACTCTTTTATTTTATTTTATTTTTCTGATTTGTTTTAGTGTGCTCAGTTGTTGGCTTTTACTATTTGTTTAATTCTCTCTCTTATGCGAAAAACTCGAATTGCTGACATTCTCTTTGAGCCAGATCCAGAAATTGAGTGAACTTTCCATAGGCGGAGGAGGCTTTTTCAAAAGGACTCACAAACCGGCGAGGATCTCTTTGAAGCTAAGATGGCTGAAGATAATAGGACTTTGAAAGATTATGCAGTGCCCAATGCCCAAGGCTTGCAAATGGGTATTACAAGACCCAATATTGAGGCGAACAACTTCGAACTCAAACCCTCCTTGATCTCCATGTTACAACAAAATCAGTTTGGAGGAATGCCCATGGAGGAACCTAACTTACATCTCAAAATTTTCCTCGAGTATTGTGATACACTCAAGATCAATGGAGCTTCTACAGATGCAATAAGGCTAAGATTATTCCCTTTCTCTCTAAGGGATCGAGCTAGAGCGTGGTTGCATTCTCTTCCACCAGGTTCCATCACCACTTGGGATCAATTAACTCAAGCTTTTCTTGCGAAGTACTTTCCACCTAGCAAGACAGCTCAGATGAGGAACCAAATTACCAGCTTCATGCAACAGTCAGATGAGTCTCTATGTGAAGCATGGGAGAGATTCAAGGAGATGCTTAGGCAGTGCCCCCATCATGGCCTAGAGAAGTGGTTGATTGTTCAGACTTTCTACAACGGGCTCACATATAATGATAGAACCTCTATGGACGCAGCAGCGGGTGGTGCACTTATGAACAAAAGTGTAGATAATGCCTACACTTTGATCGAAGATATGGCGACCAATCATCATCAATGGTCCAAGGATCGAGGTGCTACTTCATCGAACAAAGTGCCAGGTAAGTACGAGGTTAATACTCTTGATATGCTTGCTGCTAAATTTGATGCATTGAATTCAAAAATTGAAAAGATGAATGTGAGTACTGTGAGTAGTAATAATTTTCCTTGCGAAATTTGTGGTGTTTTGGGTCATTTAGCAATTAACTGTCAAGTAGGAAATTCATTTCCTCAAATTGCACCTCAAGAACAAGTCAATGCTTTGAACAACTTCAACCAAAGGCCTCTCAATGATCCAATGTCAAACACTTATAATCCAGGTTTGAGGAATCACCCCAACTTTTCATATAGGAACAATCCCAACCCAGTACCTCAGAATAATTTTAGCCCTCCTGGCTTTCAAGCTAGACCTTTTAACCCTCCCCCTCAAAAATCGAACTTGGAGAGTTTGTTAGAGAATTTTGTTGTTACCCAACAGAAACAAAATGAAGAGTTTAGACAACAGGGTCAAGTGGTGAATGATGCAATTAGGAATTTAACATCTAAAGCAGATAATTTGGCTACTTATAACAAGATGTTAGAAACCCAAATTGCACAATTAGCTGCTTCATCTTCTGGAGTTCCAGGAATGTTACCAGGTAAGCCCGAGGTCAATCCTAGGGAACATTGTAATGCTGTGATCTTGAGAAGTGGGAAAGAATTAGATGTCCCTAAGGTGATAGAAGAGAAGGCTACAAATAGTGAACTAGAGAAACATGAGAAGGTTAAACCGATAGTACAACAAGTGAAAGGTAAAGAGGAAGAAAATGGAACTGAGGATGAGGAAGAACCTAAATACATTCCCCCACCCCCCTATAAGCCGCCTGTGCCTTTCCCACAAAGATTGGCTAAAGCGAAACTTGATAAACAGTTTGGAAAGTTTCTAGAGGTTCTTAAAAAATTATACATCAATGTGCCTTTTACAGAAGTTTTGTCACAAATGCCCACTTATGCCAAATTGTACATCAATGGAGATGATAAATGTACAAAATGTCTATATTTTAGGATATTTTTAGGCTTGTTTTCTCTTCAATAATGTGTATTTCAAAGTAAAATTAGTTGTTTTAGTTCATTTCACTATCTTTGAGCTTAATTGTGCAGACTTGGAGCATTTTGGATCAAAGTTTAAGCTTGGGTGGTGATTTAAAGCTGAAAGGAAGAGGTTCGGGCCATCAGCATTGTTCGTGGGCAGGCTGCGATTTATTTCGCAGGTGGAATTTGAAGGCAGCTGTTCCAGTTGAAGGCAGTTTGGTTCGCAGTCTAGCTGCGATTTCTTTCGCACCCGCGAATCGACAGATTTTGGGCAGATTTACTATTTCGCCCTATATTAGTATCAAGTGTAATTTTAAGTCTAAATTAGGAAGAAACTCTTGAGTTTCCCTCCCTTTTCAGGTTCGTCTCCCTCTAGATTAAAAAGGGAGCGCATTCTCTCTTTAGGGGACACTCACTCGTTCTCTACAAAAAAGCTAAGATTTTTCATATCTTTTTTTACACAATTTTTAGGGCAAATTTTGGATTGTAAGTTGAAGATTGAAGACTTCATCATTTGGAATCATTTTGGAGACAAGTTCTTTCTCTTTCCCTCTCTTTAATTTTATTATTTTCATTTCGTTGTTTTATAATGTTTCCCATGATGTTCTTGTTGATTTCTTCAATCATGTGTGAGTAGTTTCCTATTTCTAGGATTAGGTGTAGCCCACGATGAATTTATGAATGAAGTTACGATCTTTCCGTTTACTATATGAATGTTACCCATTTTGATTCGATTTTAGTTTCGTTAATAATTGCATGAATATTTGGTAGTGAAGAACCGAGAGGTGAAACTCCTATGTTTATGTGATAATCTCAATTACCAAAGCGAAGGACCGAAAGGTGAAGTGTAGGTAATGGAACCCTAAAATCGAACTAGAAATTCATGAGAACGACGGTTAATTGAGTTTCTAGAGGCTAATTGAATTGTAAGACATAATGGGTTTAGTTTAATTCATTGAGCGAGACATCGGATTTGAATTAAGCTAGGCACGGTTGAAAGTAGTTTGAGAGAATACAATCAACTATATTGATGCAATTCGCCTTCAAAACTTGACATTTATAGTAAGGGAAGATCGTTGCGGAATTTATAAATTCATCGTTGTGGTAAACCGAAATCTTAGAAGCTTTTATTTACTGTTTTCAATCAAAAATCCAATTTTGTGTTTACTTAGTTAATTTAGTCTAATTAGTTTAATTTTAGTTCATTTCTACAAAAACCTTGAAATCAATCTGTCTAGATAATTTAAGTTGCGAATTCTTCGGTACTTGATTCAAAGTCCCTGTGGGATCGACATCCTAAATACTATACGATAAGCCGTGCGCTTACGGTAGGATTTAGTGATTAATTTAAAAATCACACATCAGGAGATGAGGTGTTGGTATTTGGATAAGGAGAGGTGTTTGAGATTGGAACAGTGGTAGCCTGAGACTGATGATGTATGTTTGGGTTTGATGGATTGCCATTTGGCTGAGAAGGGAATGTGTTTGGGTAAGACGGGTAAGTGTTTGGATATGGGCAATATGGATATGGAGAGTATGAAGAATAGGCACGTGGGAAGGCAGAGTAGATGTTTGGATTGGGTAGACTTGCATTCACACTTGAAGGTAATGGGTTGACAGGTCCTGTAGAAACATGTGTACTCCTATTATCAGCCCCATTTGACTTTGAATAAGGGCCGAAAACCTAGTGATCATGGCTTCCATGTTCTGATCCATCCACTGTTGCATTACTGGGGTTAGAGTATATCCTGGAGCCCTGTGTCATGTCCCGCAGAAGTATTCTTTTTCTGATCGGCCATCTGATTCAGACACAAACTTTCTGTACTTGACTCTGAATTCAAACTTGAAACTCTTGTCAACCTCTCAGTGCTAGTCATCTTCCAATTCAAGGCCAGGTTTCTGAAAGGTTGAGGTATGGGTAGGAGTTAGGTTCTGGAAGTGTTTCTGGGTACAGCACAATTTTATTGTTCATCTTTTCATTTTAACTCACCCTAAGATGGTTGGACAAGCGACAATGTTTTGTTTTGACTTATGAACCGTTCCTGGAACAGTGGATTCTCTCGCCAGAATATAGGACTTTCGTATTCCACCTGTATTTCGACTTCCTAAGATTGGACATATCTCAGGCGAAGGGCCTATCTTCTCTTCAGGATCTACCATTCGAATTGTCTAGGCATATGTCATTGACTTCTTTGTTAATCCTGTGCATGAGGACTTTGTTTGTCGACCTTTTGATCACCATGATTTTCCTTTTGGGAGAGTATGACTCTTTTTTTTATTTGATTTCTTTGGTGTTTATTTCTCCTTTTTATTGTGATTAAATAGACTCTTTTGTCGGTCAACGACTCTTTTGATTTGATTTGATTTCTTTTGTCTTTATGCTCAGGAATGACAAAGCATGTTTATGACAATAAGAACCAATCGGTCTTTTGAAGTGTCCTAGAAATCTATATGAATTACGCGTGGCTATGTAGGGTTAGGATGGCTTACTTCCCGGGGGACGATTAGTAATCGCGCGGAAAGGGATAGTGTCGGCTGGAGGAATGCTGGGCGCATGACTTACCCAGTTTCACTCCAACGTGGCTATACCAAGGTTTGAAACTTGGTAACAATTCGGAATAAATGAGTGCGCGTGTGTGCACCGTAGCTAAGAACTCTTTTTACAATTATATGAAATGAAAAAGTGAAACATGTATGTACAATTAAAATAATTAATGTCCATTTTTTTTCTGATTCATGTAATGTGGGTTGATGTATGTTAGCAGTTAAAAATTGCAAAAAAAGAAACACAACCACAACTTGAGGGTTTGGAGCCTCGAGAAAAGTACAAACCAATAAATGAATGAAAGAATGTCCATTTTTTTTTAAAATATAACCGCACCCGAAGGCTGCCTACATTCCTCAAAACGAGGCTCAGGTCATCGTAGTTCAACTCTATAAAAGTTAATGATTTTTCTTTTTGTGTTTGAAAATATTCAATGGATCGTAAAGAATGTGTCCCGTTTGAAAACTTGTATTTTTTCAATTTTTGAAAAGAATTTTCTTTTCTCTTTTTTTCTGTTAGCAATTAAGGAAAGCAACAAAAGGTGAGACTTAAGTCTCCAGGGTACAAAGAATGAATAAATAAAAAAATAAATAAGTATTATAAATAATAAATTTTGGCGACATCGCCCGAACAAATCAATATATTTGTACATGCGCATGTTAGTACGAGCAGTATATATATGTAGCACATAATTACGTAACAAATAAAATAAATAATATTTAACATGTTAAATAAAATAAAACACGTACAATTTATACATGTCACAAATAAAATACACCTAACATATAGACATGTTATATAAAAATACATAACAAAAATAAAGCACGTACTATTTTTTAACATGTAATAAAGATAAAATAATTACGTAACAAGATAGTCATGTTAGAAAATTAAACATGTTACAAAAAATAAAACATGTAACACTAAACATGTTACAAAAAATAAAGTGAACAAAATAGAATAAACAAATAACACTTTAATCATGTTATGAAAGAAATGTGTAATAAATAAAACATGTAACATTTAAATATGTCACAAAAATAAAATAAACCGATAACATATAAACATGTTATAAAAATAAAATAAAAGAGCATGCAAAGCATAAATGTATGAGTCTAGCCCTCTAAACAAATATTTTTTTTTATTCTCCCCAGCAGAGTCGCCACTGTAAACACCCCGATCCGCAGATCGTTCCTGGGCCTTTTGCTCTGGACTCCCGAAATAATGTTGTGATAAATGTGCAAAACACATTTATATTGAAATACAGAGTCGTCACCCTCGATTATATAGGAAACGAGAGAAAAACTGAGATTGTGGGTTCGGAGGCTAAGTTACGAGTTGGGAAGGTTTTACGCACCCAACTTGCCCTTTCGGTCTCTTATGATTGCATGCTCGAATTTATCTGTTACGGGTTCATTATATTAAGTGACTGGAGAAAATGTATTACGGAAACTTATATCTCCGTTTATGTTATAAAGTATATACATGTTTTATTTAGGCTTAACTCACAATTTGGTCACCCTACATTGACAGAAAATTCATTACGTTCACCCTACAATTTTTTTTCTCAATTTTATCACTATACTTGGCATAAATCTCACGTTAATCCCTCCATCCAAATTTTTGGATTAAAAACTTATTATTTTTTTTAAATCCCAAAAATACCCTTTCTAATAACTATCAATTTAATCACTGCACTTAGACATAAATACAAGTTCATCACTCCATCCTGATTTTTGAATAAAAAGTTTATAATTATCCTAAAAACCCGAAAATGTCATTACTAAAATATTAAAATTCATTGCAACCAAGAACAAACAAAAACCCAAAAATTGAGCAACTAGGGAAAAAGATCAAACACCCAAATTAGCATCTCTTCATTCCAAGCTCAATCTGCACGTACCCTCTAACTCCTTCAAGAACCCCAAATTGATCCAATTTTTTGAAATCCAAATTGACCAAAATCATGAAAGACCCACAACCCTTCTTGAAACACTCAGTCTAGAAATCATCAGAATCATAACGCTAGGCTCAATTTCCACTAACACACATATAATTAGTTTAATGCATTTGTTTAATATAATTAGTTTATTCTACAATAATAACTATCTTATATTAATTTAATGCATTTGTTAATATAATTAGTTTTATATATATATATATATATATATATATATATAAAGTCAAGCTAAAGAATTTATTACTTTAGAAAAGACCAACATAATCTTTTATTAATTTTGATTATGTTATAAAATGATAGATATAGAACCACAAAATCACAGAAAATGATATAAAGGTAGGGAGAGAAATATCAGAAAGAGAGAGAGACGGAGAGTTGTGTATTATTCTCGGTTCATCAATTCTACAAACAATGAAGTGGCTTTTATAGCCAAATTCTCACCAAATTTCACTATTTGTAAATAGTAACAATACCATTCATGAATAGTATTACTATTCATGAATAGTGCAGCTTACTGTATATTGTTGACCTATCATCTGCCGAATGTTGCACAATTCGGCGGTAATTGTTACAGAGATGGTGTAATACCAATGTGCTACAGTGTCTTGTTATATTGTGCTACAGTCCACATATTAATTATTCATAACACTCCCCCTTGGACGTAGCACTGTAAGTTGGATAAGTTTGCCTCGTTAAAAACCTTAAGCCGAAAAACCCAGTAGGGAAAAATCGGACAAAAGGGAAAAAGAGTGCATAACTTAAATCCAAAACATGAGCGTAGGCTGCCTCATTAAAAACCTTACCAGGAAAAACCCTGTGGGAAAAAACCATGATAAGGGAAAAAGAGTACAGCCATATGAGCTCCCCCTCGAGTTGACAAGGATGATCATTTTTGCAAATCTCGTAGGTTCCGCATCCCAATATTACGAACATGCATTCTGAATGTTGTAGTAGGGAGTGCCTTCGTAAATAGATCTGCTGCATTGTCGCTTGACCGAACATACTGAATATTAATTTTCTTGTTCTTTTCAAGTTCTTGAGTATACGAGAAGAATTTTGGGGGAATATGCTTGGTCCTGTCGCTCTTAATGTATCCTTCTTTCATCTGAGCAATACATGCAGCATTATCTTCAAGTATCACTGTCGGGTCTTTATTGACTGGTAGTCCACTGGCTTCCTGAATGTGTTGAGTCATGGATCTAAGCCATACACATTCTCTACTTGCTTCATGAAGTGCAATCATCTCAGCATGATTTGAAGATGTAGCAACTAGTGTTTGCTTTTGAGAACGCCAAGATATTGCTGTACCACCCATCGTGAAAACATAGCCAGTCTGTGATCTAGCCTTATGGGGATCAGATAAATAACCTGCATCTGCAAACCCAATTATTTCATTCTTTGAATTTGGAATAAAACAATCCCGCATCAATTGTTCCTTGGAGATAACGAAATACGTGTTTAATCCCATTCCAATGTCTTCGCGTAGGGGATGAGCTGTGTCTTGCCAATAGATTAGTAGCAAATGCTATATCTGGTCGGGTACAATTAGCAAGATACATAAGAGCTCCAATCGCACTCAAGTATGGTACTTCAGGACCAAGTATTTCTTCGTTATCATCACAAGGACGGAATGGATCCTTTTCAACATTCAATGATCGGTTAACCATGGGCTAGTAAGGGATTTGCCTTGTCCATATTAAAACGTTTCAAGACCCTTTTTGTATAATTGATCGATGCACAAATATTCCACTTTGCAAGTGTTCTATTTGTAAGCCAAGACAATACTTGGTCGCCCAAGATCCTTCATTTCAATTCTCCCTTCGGTATGTAACTTCTTGAATCTCCTTTGGAGTTCCAATAATATTCAGATCATCAACATAGACAGCGATAATTACAAATCCAACTGTCGTTTTCTTGATGAAGACACATGGACATAATTGATTATTCACATATCGATTTTTCAATAAATGCTCACTCAAGCAATTATACCACATGCGCCCAGATTGCTTTAGCCCATACAATGATCTTTGCAATTTAATTGCACATAGTTCTTTAGGCATTGAGCTCGTTGCTTCAGGCAACTTGATTCCTTCAGGGATTCTCATGTAAATATCGGCATCCAATGACCCGTATAAATATGCTGTTACTACATCCATGAGACGCATTTCTAGATTTTTCGAAACTGATAAACTGATCAGGTATCTAAATGTAATAGCATCCATAACAGGAGAATATGTTTCTTCATAATCAATTCCAGGTCTTTGGGAGAAACCTTGTGCAACAAGGCGAGCTTTGTATCTTACAATCTCATTATTCTCATTTCGCTTTCGAACAAAACCCATTTGTATCCAATAGGTTTCACTTCAGTGTGACAACAATAGGTCCAAATACCTTTCGTTTGTTAAGCGAATTTAATTCAGTATGTATGGCATCTTTCCACTTGATCCAGTCGTGCCTCTTTTGACACTCAGATACCGATTTCGGTTCTGGATCCTCATTCTCGCTATTAATATCTTGTGATACTAAATATGAGAATATATCATTGATCTCCCCAATTTCATCTCGATTCCATGTTTTTCCATTATTCATGTAATTAATGGAAATCTCATGGTTATCATTAGGGATTTCTTGGCTTTCTTGTTCGTGTGATTCTTCTGGAATACACTCATTTGATTTGGGTTCGTGTGATTCTTCTGGAATACACTCATTTGATTTGGGCTTTTCAATCCCCTTCCTCTTCCGAGGATTCTTATCCTTGGAACCAATTGGTCGTCCACGCTTCAGGCGAATTTTGGACTCATTTGTCATTTCATTGTTGGGTAGCCCTTTTGGAATTTCAATTCGAGCAGGAGCATTTACAGCAGCTATATGTGACCTCGTCACTTTTTTGTGTCTGTAAATGCATCTGGTAATTGATTCGCTATATTCTGCAAATGTATGATCTTTTGAACTTCCAGTTCACGTTGCTTTGTGGGAGGATCAAGGTGTAATAATGATGATGTACACCATTCGATATCCTTCACCATTTGTTTCCCTTCTTCCCCCAAATGTGGGAATTTACCTTCATCGAATTGACAATCAACAAAACGGGCCGTAAAATGTCACTGTTTTTGGTTCAAGATATTTGATTATCGAAGGTGATTCATACCCAACATATATTCCTTTGTGGTCCCATTTTTGTACGTTGTGGTGGAGCAATGGGTACATATACGCAGACCCAAAACTCTAAGATGGGACAGATCCGGTTCTCGCCCGAATGCTAGTGTAATGGGAGTACTTGTGATATGCACTTGGCCTAAGGCGAATCGGTGCAGAAGATGCAAAATTGCATGTCCCCATACGAAATAGGAAGCTTTGTTCTCATTATCAATGGTCTCGCGATAAGTTGGAGACGTTTAATTAATGATTCACCAAACCATTCGTGTATGAACATGAGCTACTGGATGTTCAACATCAATGCCCACTGCCATACAATAATCATTAAATGCTTGAGAAGTAAATTCACCAGCATTATCAAGTCTAACTTTCTTGATCATATAATCTGGGAATTGTGCTCTCAACTTGATTATTTGTGCAAGAAATCTGGCAAACGCCACATTGCGAGTTGATAATAGACATACGTGTGACCATCTACTAGATGCATCAATTAAGACCATAAAATATTGAAATGGTCCACATGGTGGATGAATAGGTCCACATATATCACCATGAATTCGTTCCAAAAATGTTGGTGATTCGGTACCAACTTTGCTTGGTGATGGTCTTATTATCAATTTTCCTTGAGAACAAGCATCACAAGAGAGTTCATTAGATTGAAAAATCTTCTGGTTTTTCAATGGATGACCTCTAGAATTCTCAATGATTCTTCGCATCATTATTGAGCCAGGATGCCCCAACCGATCATGCCAGACTTTGAAAGTTTCTGTAAACTTCGGTCTACAAGAACATATGACTCAAATATTCTTATATGTGTACAGTACAATCCGGATGATAAAGCGGTAATTTTTCTAACACACACTTGCTTCGGAAGTGTTTGAGGTAATGCAAAGATATTCGTTATCTTCTTCATTCATAGTTTCGATATGATATCCATTCAGACGAATGTCTTTGAAACTTAACAAGTTTCTTTGGGATTTAGGAGAAAACAATGCATTACTTATCGTGAATCTTGTGCCTCCAGGCATTATGAAAATTGCTTTTCCAGATCCTTCAATTATCTTTGCACTACCGCATATAGTATTGACGTTTGCTTCGTCAATATTCAGATGAGAAAAATATTTCTTATCTTTAAGTATAGTATGTGTTGTAGCGCTGTCCGCAAGACATAAGTCACCTTCTCGGATTTTGGATTGAAACATATTTATGGTCTATTTCAAATAAGGGAGAGAAAGAAAAAGAATAAATAGCTGCAAAATACTAACACAAAATATATATAAACTAAGAATACAAAATGATATTATATCAATGAACCATTACACATGGGGAAAACAAAAACATATAGCACTCGTATATAAGAAAATGTCACACAAATTCACAAAACCACATATGATTAATTATGAAAATCTATTTCTCTTGGTAGTCATTTCCTTCTTTAGAATTCACCATCATATCAGCCACATCCATGTAATTCATATCATCCAACCCATAAGTGATATCATCGAATCATCCGTGATGAAATTTGTTTCAACATTTTTCCTTTGGCCTTTTGTGATTCCCGATAAAGATTAACAAAATGCTTTGGCGTACGACAAGTTCTCGACCAATGTCCTTTCATACCACATTGGTAACAAATATCATCCTTTTGATATTTATTCGTACTAGTGCCGGCCTCACCTTTTCCTCGTTTCTTTCCATTATCGATCTTATTATTATAGGGTTGGAATCTTCTTCCCATTCCTTGTCCACGACCACGACCACGACCTTGACCACGACCGCGACCACGGCCACGGCCACGGCCACGACCTCTACTATATCCATGGTTACGTCCATGGTTATGGTCTGATGATGTTGCATTCACTTCAGGGAATGCAGTAGAGCCAGTAGGTCGTGATTCATGGTTTTTCATCAATAACTCATTATTCTGTTCGGCCACAAGGAGGCACGAAATCAAGTCAGAATATTTTTTGAAACCCTTTTCTCGATATTGTTGTTGGAGGAGTAAACTCGAGGCATGAAAGGTGGAGAAAGTTTTTTCAAGCATATCTTCATCAGTAATATTTTCACCACATAATTTTAACTGAGAAGTGATTTTAAACATTGCAGAGTTATAATCACTTATGGATTTAAAATCTTGTAGCCTCAAATGCATCCATGCATAACGAGCTTTTGGAAGTACAACCAACTTCAGGTGGTCGTACCTTTCTTGCAAACTTTTCCAAAGGACTAACGGATCTTTCACCGTGAGGTGCTCAGTTTTCAAACTTTCATCTAGATGGCGGCGGATGAAAATCATGGCTTTGGCCTTATTTTGTATAGTTGCGTTATTATCTACTTGGATAGTGTCTCCCAGACCATTTGCATCTAGATGAATTTCGGCATCTAGGACCCACGACATATAGTTTTTTCCAGAGATGTGGAGTGCTTCAAATTCGAGCTTGACTAGGTTTGTCATGGTGAAAGACTAAAACAAAACATACATGGATATTGTTAATATTTTTGGCATTCAAGAAACATAAAAGTCTTATTATTTCAAAGACATTAAAGAAAGTAAACATACACGATAATTATTACATGTTGAGAGCTATTGCTATTGCTAACATATAATAAATAATACAAAGACCGAGAAAGAAAAGCCAAAAATCATTTGGAGCATAATCAGCACTAAAAACTAATATGGTGCACGCGACAACCAGTATGATAATGAATGCCAAGAGTGGGTTAAACATTTTGAAGAAGAGGAAGATATAAGGATTGAGAATTTGTATGAAGATGAAAATATGGGTAAATTATTGAATGAAATGCGGTTGTATTTATAGGGTAAAAATAAAATATGGCCGTTAACTAGCCGTTATGTAGCCGTTGGAGGAGGGAGAAAATAAAATGTAAAAGTTTTTATTTTTGGTACAAAACAAACGGCAAGTTTATATCACTGCTCATGAACTGTTTACAATTTATCATTAAGTCAATGATCATTTATTGTTCCTTATCATTTTTCAACCTAGTACGGTAGTAGTCTACTGTTTGGTTAAGAAAAATTTGCATCTCATTAATTAGTCGTGCATGTACAAACAGTCACAAGTAAGGAAATTTTAAGTTAAGACAATGAAAGACACTTTTACGGTATATTATAGGTTCATGCATTAATATTATGTACATATATTATATTCACGCCACATTACTCGGTAAACCTTTCGTGCGGGTGTTTGATAATAAGTGGTAATGTTGTTCATAGCAAACAGAAAGCATGACTATTCATAATAATATATATTCAGTTTGTAGCTTGGGGTTATTTCCGCTCAAGCATCAACTAATATATATAGATTACGTAAAATAATAAAATTTCATTTCGTCATCTCACCAAAATATTATAGATGGAGGCATAGCCATTCCTTTTTATAATCATGGTGATATACGATATTAAAATAAATTAGTAGCGTATAATAAAAGGAACATATTTGTAGAAATTCTTACCTTTTGGAAATGCTTAGGAAAACTTAGAGCGTTCGTGCTGATAACGTGTTATAAAATGATAGATATAGAACCACAAAATCACAGAAAATGATATAAAGGTAGGGAGAGAAATATCAGAAAGAGAGAGAGACGGAGAGTTGTGTGTTATTCTCGGTTCGTCAATTCTACAAACAATGAAGTGGCTTTTATAGCCAAATTCTCACCAAATTTCACTATTTATAAATAGTAATAATACCATTCATGAATAGTATTACTATTTATGAATAGTGCAGCTTACTGTATATTGTTGACCTATCATCTGCCGAATGTTGCACAATTCGGCGGTAATTGTTACAGAGATGGTGTAATACCAATGTGCTACAGTGTCTTGTTATATTGTGCTACAGTCCACATATTAATTATTCATAACAGATTAAGAATTCTAATAAGTTAACCTAATTTTTGTTTAATATTTTTAAGAATTAGTCTGAAATTATGTTATTTTATTATATTTGAAATAATTTATTTAACTGATATGATTATTTTAAATATTTTATACACAAAATTTTACAGAATTCGGGCCAAGTTTTAGGCCGTTGTGTTATATTAGATCAAGTTAGCTCGTAGTCTGACCGTTGTGCTTCCACTGCTACCGATACGAGGAAAGGAAGACTTACGTTTTGATATTGGGTGTGTTCAAAGAACACTGTGTGTTTGTGTATGTGTGTGTGTGTGAAATTTGCCCAGTGAGAGAACGGTTTGTTTTCTTGGGCTGAGGGAGAGCAAGAGAGAATGCAGAGAGCTTTTCTTTCTTTTCTTTTTCTTTCTTTCAGTGAGTGAGAGAGAGTTGATGATTTTCTCCTTGGATGAGGGAGTGAGCTGAGAGTCTCTACTTATAGGAGCCTGAGAGAGAGATATTTTGATGTTACTCTCGGGGCCACGTTTGGACAAAACTTCGTTTGTGCACCAAATTCTTTAGCAGCTGGGTGCTTGACTTGAGAAGCAGTGCTGGTTTGGTGCGCGGCGCACCAGGATGGGCATTCGCGCAACAAACCGTGTTTCGATCAGCACACCAGAAATGTCTTTAGCGCACCAAACCCTGAATATTACACTTAGAATCTTCATCTTTCATTCTTTATACTTCAGGTCCCCCGTCAATTTTATTTAATCTTTGTGCCTTGAAGTTGTTCCTTTTGCTTTTCAACCTTAGAATCATCTCCATTTATGTTTTGCACCCTGTAAGCTTTTATCTTCAGATTTGACCCTTGATGTTGATCTAACTGAAGTCGTTTGTATTTGTCGGACGTTGTTAATCCTGTTGAATATTTTGTTTCCTGAAATAATCATAGAAATAAGTGTTAGTCCATTTATAAATAAACAATTATTTATAGGACAATTCGTATAATGTGGGGTACAAATTCGGGTGTCTACAATATATATCAGCTATTTTACGCATATTCCTAACAATCTCTTCCTATTTTCTTGGGACCATTACTACAATTGACATATACATAAAGCTCTTATAGCAGTTGTTCAATTGTTAGTAATAACATGTCTTCTAATGAATGATCATTTTATCTCAAGACATGTCCTAAGTTGAACTTACAAGCTACACAGATGTATAGTCACCTATTGCTAAGTATTTACAAACTCAATAAATGAAAGTACAAATACAGAGCAATAGTAAAAATAATTTTAGGCAATTATGAGATATAATTGATAAGTAGGCTATAAAGATGTCATACTTACACCGTGTCATAGACACAGACACAAAAACTAGTTACTAATTATTTCTTCTACTTTTCATTTGCATCTATCATTCATTGCAACCACCCAGTAATATTAATCACTAGTTCACTGACATTACTGAAATCAAGCAAATCTCATCTCTTTCTATAACAAATTACCTATCTAAAATCCCACCAACAGGAATATAATCTATTTTATCCTTGGATCAATTCATAACAATAATGACTTGAAGAAAGCTAGAGAGCACCGCGCTGGAGCATTTTTCAATTAATGGGGAATATCTTATCGCCAATTTGAAAGAAAGAACCAGTGCACCACTTGAATAAAGAAGCACAAAGCTGGACATAATAGAAGAAGAAAGAGGAAAAAATAACGGAAAGAAGAGAAAACTTTAAAGAAGCTGTGCCCTATTTCTTCCTTGGGTTAACATGGTGTGTATGTGTTATTGTATTATTATATAACCGACCTTCTTTGTCCTCCAAGACAAGGGGTTTGTACAGAAATGGCCAAGTCAAAGCTGTCAAATTCATAAAAAGCCTCACTTACTCAAAAATATCTTTTATGGCCACTTTTCATCCGAAAACCCCAAAATACCCTTACTGAGTCGAGTAATCGACTCAAGAGTCGATTAAACGACTCAATGAGTCGATCAAAATGACTCAAATCGACCCTGGGTCGATTAATGAACTCATGGGTCAATCAATCGATTCAGGGTCGATTAATCAACTCATGGGTCGATTAAATGGTTGATTAATTGACCCATGAGTTAATTAAATAGTCGATTAATCAACTCATGGGTCGATTAATCGATTCAAATAGAGAGAGAGAGAGAGAGAGAGAGAGAGAGAGAGAGAGAGAGACGAGTACTTCGATAGGTAGAACGAGGGCAGTTGAGACAAAGGATGATGGTGACGGTGAGAACGACAGGGACAATGAGGGCGCTGTGACGGTGGCGTAGAACAAGGGCGCTGTAAGGGAGGAGGCAGTGAGGATGGCAGGGAGAAAATGAGATGGCGTAGAGAGAGAAAAGGTTAAGAGTCGTTAGGGTTTGGGGCTATTTGGGAAGTTAACAAAAAAAATTGGTCAAAGGCCATAAAACATAAAAGTTCAGGTCAAAAGGCTATACTTAGCTAATACTACCCAAGACAATGCCATAAACAAGTAGTATCCAACTAGGAAACTGATTTAGTATCCTACTATAACTCTACAAAGAGTATAAAATATTTACTTGCTATAATACAATTATTTATTTGTTAGTATTAGGTAGGAGGGAAGAACCTCAATAGATCTCGACTTTTCTATGACGCAAAGGCAAATTGATGAGCTAGCGAAGAAGAGGCATCAAGACAAAACTAGAAAGGAGAGAAGGATCCCGACAATTGGCAAGAAGTCCGACCAAAACCAAGGGAGTGGAAAGACAAATTCTAGAGCACTCCAAGGAGTGGGAGAAGATAGGAGAGGAAACTATTGGTTAGACGAGAAACTACGGAAAATCAAAGAGAAAGGCGAAAAGAAGAAAGCTTCTCGGTCTCTAGCGGTAGGATCCTCCTAACAAGAAAGGGCTAGAGGGCAAGAAAGATCCACCGGAAAAAGAAAAAGAAAAGAAAACGAAAGCGAACCTAGATCTAAACACACGATAATAACAAAGGATGGCGCCGACCACTGTTTATTGACACGGAAACGGTATATTGATGCCATTGAATGCTTGATAGGGATGCCTCTGGCCACGAGAAAAAGACGCCGCAAACACCCTTGTTTTAGAAAATTCTATTTTTCCAACTAATGTTCCTAATGACTTTTGATGTACATATTCTCTTATCATTCTTCCCAATATACCCTTAAAACTTCATTTGATGTACATATTCTTTTATCATTCTTCCCAATATACCCATAAAACTTCATAAACTCATTTATTTAGAATAGTAACTCAATTAATGTTCATGTGAAGACATTTTACAAAGACATCATTAATTACGTTTCTTAATTCGTGCATAATTCATGTGTTTTGTCAACTAGGAACATTTATTTGAGACGAAGGGAGTATTTATTTTGTAACTTTCACAATTTCCAAAGCTACTAACATGAATGACATTACAAAAACTTTTTAAAAATAAGAGCATCTCCAATTCTATCATCTAGTTTTTCCTATGTGACATGCTTAAACAAGAAGACATCTTTCGTATGTGACAAAAAAATTATTAGATAGAGTCATTTTTTTAAACGTGCTCCAATGCAAGACACCTTTTAAAACATTCTTTCAGATGTGACAATTTTTTATAATTAATTATAAAAACAAAAAAGTTTAAAATTATTCCATATTGTAACTGATTGACAATAAAAAATAAATGATGTGGATGGAAAGACATCCTCTAGGTAAGAGCTTCTCCAATGTAATCATCTATCTAGTAAAAAATGCTAAACACGTAGGAAAAATAGATTTTTTTTTGCAAACCTCTAATGCTGTGATGTGACATTTAGTTAGGAAGACATCCTTTACGTGATCCTTTACTTCTAGAGGATCAACTAGAGGATGTCTTTTAATTCACGTCATTTACCGTCAATTTTTATTTTTATTTTTTACCGTCAATCAATTACGGTAGGAGTAATTTTTATTTTTTACTTTTTATAATTAATTATAAAACAATGTGAAGTCTGAAAGAATATTCTAAAAGAAGTCTTGCATTGGAGCACGTTTAGAAAGATGACTCTCTATCTTTTAAATTTTTTGGCACATATAAAGGAGGTCTTCTTGTTTAAACATGACCCTCTAGAAGTAGAGGATCACGTAGACGATGTCTTCCTAACTAAATGCCACCTCATCTTCACCTCAGCTAAGATGTTTGCATTGGAGAAGATTTTTTTTAGAAAAATCTATCTTTCGTACGTGTCTAGAAATTTTTAATGATTGCATTGGAGAAGGTCTAAATACTCATAATATGCCGTTTGGGCATAGGTTAGCAAAACCCTACAAAAGAACATATAATCTTGTACCGTTTATATCAAATATATATAAAAATATTAGATTATTATATCAAATTTATATAAAATGATTATATTGAAAATTTTAACTTGTCAAATTAGAATTTTTTTTAAAGGATGGAGAGTGTAATTACATCCAGACACTCAGTTAGGTCCATTATGTCAATATTATAATAATTGAGGTTTGTTATTCCCACCTCAAAAGCTATAAGTACACCCCTAATATTTTTAACCACTCTAAATACTTACTACACCCCTTCTATTTTCCTATTTTACCCCTCCTTATATTTTCCCCAAAATTAACCCCACTCAAACCTAAAACTACCCTTCATCTCCACCCCTCCCTTCCCTCTCCCTCCCATCTTCGCCACTTCCATTGTCCTGCCTACCCCATCTATCTCAGTCCCATCTCTACCCCGCCTTTGTCCCTCCTCCACCCCTCGATCCGATTCCGTTCGTCCTCCGTAGGTTTCTTATTGCATCTCATCCTTTTGCATGTCTACTTTTAAAGCCCGGGTCTATAAAGATGGTCTATGAACTAGGGCAACAATAGCTCAAGACTAAAGATGAAAGTTCCAAGTGACCTTGGCTGGATCCCCTTTGCTACTGGTAATGTCAATACAAGAGGTCGGAAATGCTTCTATGCTTTAGCTTTTGCTTTTGTCGTATTGACGGAAGAAATCCCAATGGGATCTTAGGACATTACTCCATTTATGTTGCTAGCCTTAGTTGATAAAGGACTCTTTGCGCCACTCGATCTTTTCTACTTCGATTTGCGATTGAGAAATTCTTAGTAATGAAGTTGTTCGGTACTGTGTGACCGAACACTCATAGTGGTGTTCGACACCCCTAACCGAATACGTGTTTGACACCCCCTTACCGAACAACTTTAGTTGTGTTTGGTGGGGGTTGCCGAACAATCCAAAAAATATATATTTTTTTCCAACCAAAAAAATAAAGAATACATAAGTACATTTAAGTCAAAATTTATAATACCATAATATTTTTGTAATATATAAAGGGAATGTAGGGGTGTGAATAGTAATAAGCTATACATTACAGAATTTCCAAACTCCACTCCTTATCCATTCCCACAAAATCATATCCCCATTTTCCCAACCCTCCATATCGCAAAATCCCGGCAACCCAAACCCAAACCAAACCCAACACTCAAATCAAAATGATAGCCTCTTGCTCAATCGCCACAGCAACGCTGCCGTCCCACACCCACTTTCTATCTATACCCAAAACCTTTCCTCCCTCCACCATCTCACAATTCCAAAGAAAATTCACCAGAAGAAACCCATTGGGCCTCTCAATCAGAGTCCAAACTCTAGACTTTTCCGGCACATTCTTTGAACGTGGGCTTGATGGGGATGATGATGACGATGACGACGACGATGATGATGATGATGCTGAACGACCAGGAATTTCGGGCCCACTTATTCCTGAAATTGAAGATAAGGAGGAAATCCCATGCCCGCCTGGTTTAAGACAGTATGAGACTATGATTGTTTTGAGACCTGATTTGTCTGAAGAAGAGCGTCTTGCTGTAACCCAGAAGTATGAAGAGGTAAACACACACTCATTTTGCTTAGTATGATTCTCTTAAAATATAATTTTCCCAATTTGTTCCTGTGTGATGGCTATAGTTGATTATCCCCTTTTTGCGAGAATATGCTAAATTATTACCGGGTTTTACTTATGTGCTATAGCTAAGGTTGTAAAACAAACTGGGATGGCTGGGGCTCGACTTGTTTAAACTGCATTGGCTGGGGCTCGACTTGTTTAAACTACTTGGTTTGGGGTCGACTTGTTTAAACTGCACTGCACTGGCCTGGGCTTGACTTATTTAAACTGCATTGGCTTGGGCTCGACTTGTTTAAACTGAGTTGGTTTGCTTGACTTGTTTAATCTGATTTGGTTCAGGCTCAACTTGCTTAAACTGCATTGGCCTGGGCTCGACTTGTTTAACTGAGTTTACTCGGGCTCGACTTGTTTAAAGTTGGATTTGGTTTGACTAGTATTTTCTTGAGGGGCAAGAGCTCAATCATGATTTTAGGCTTGATATATATAGAGGCAATCTCAGCTTGGTTAGAGTAACTGGGTAATTATAAAATATAGTGTTTATAAGCTTATGTATAGTTTCTATGAGTTTATGTGTTTTTTTAAACTTGGGCTTGAGAAATACTCATTTATAGCTTGATTCATGAGTATGCAAGTTGCGGTCTGACATAGGTTCTTTAACTCAAGTTAAGCTCAACTTGTCTATATGACTAGTACTCGACTCGAGCTTGAACATAGATTTCTTGGCTTCAGTCAAGAGCTCGTCAAAAAAATAATACTAGGGATCCCAACTTTTCTTCTCGCTTCATTCCAATTTAGGTGTCAAGCATGGGATCAGTGAGACATCACATCAATTAACTTGTGGGAGTGGGGTCAACAAACTAACCAATCACATACTTGCTTGGAAAATTGGGGTCCCTAGCATAAACTCTAACTATATTTCCCATAGACAGAGGACTCGTTTGACTTTTTAAACCCAACTTGACCATTTGCCAAAGGAAGATTTGATATGATTATATAAATTTATTTGCTTTTATAAACTATAAACATCGAGGTTCATGCTATTTGCTGCAGAGTTTATGGTGGTTATAGTTATATTCAGGAAAACTAAACTAAAGTATTGTATGTGAAATATTGATCTGAGAAATGACCAAGTTAACTTTGAAGTCAAGATTCTTTTCATGGGATATAGTAGTATAGCATACTACTATATCCCGTGTAATAATGGATTACTTATGCCTATAGATACATTTAAGGGGAAATATGAACTGAACAGGGCTAGTGTTTTTACAAGAAATCTCTAGCCAACCTTCCCGCAAGAGATCTTTTCTTAACAGCAAACGTATGGGTACAAGAGAGAAATGATAACTCCAACAATTTCTTTGTTCTCGGCGCCCCTAATTTCGAGGAATTAGTTACTTCCACAGCCTTCGATGGTTATACGGGTATCCAAAATACAAACACGACGGATGAGAGGGAGAAATTTTTACTTGCTAACGAGGATAGTAATTTCTCATTTCCAATCCCATATTTTATCCCATGAGTTAGATTTAAGTAACACAGAATTGAGATCCCAAACCGATGTTTTATTGGGTTTGGGGGAAGGGGAGGGGAGAGGGCGCTTTGGATTTCATTATCATCCTAAAATAAAAGATTCAATTTGGTTGCTCATGACCCATATGTGGATGTTGTATGAAGGTTGCTGCAGGATTTGGAGGGGAAAGGGATGTGTGCTTGTTAATTGAAGTTATGAAGGTAAGATAACTTGATGTTCAGAGTTTCTTCTTGCGACTCTGATTGATGTGTTAGGCCAGGCTAACGGAATCTTGTCACAAGCATACAGTAGGGGGTCACTGGTATACTGACCATAATGATCCTGGAAGCCCCCTGGGATTTTCACAATTTTTTGTTTGTTACTCCCTCCGTCCCAAAATGAGTGCCCATTTTTGTATAAATTTACTAAAATAAATTTACCTCGGCTAACTATCATGTCCTAGTGTTCACTTGCAATGCTATAGCATAGACACTAAGGGCATTAATATATATGTGCTACCAAAATGGCCTAATAGTAACTTCCTTAATTTTTGTGAAAAGCTGAATATGGACACTCATTTTGGAACGGAGGGAGTAAATGTTCTTTTCGGGACAAGGATATGGAGGAATTTGACAAGATTAAATTCCTCATTTAGAATTGATGGTCTCTCAACTATAGGATATTAGATTCTGTGTTTTGGTTAGTGGTGCTCCCAAAGGTTACCCTTGCCGTTTACTCAGTTAAAGACAAGAAGATCCCCTTGTTCCTATTATCTTCTTGTTGGTTATGGAATTTACGTATGACGCTCTTTCGGAGCAGTAGAGAGAGTCAACGGATATAGTGCGGAAGGTGCATGTTGGGTATTATTTGGGGGCCACACTTTGTTTCTTTGTATAATCCGATTGGAACCCCTGCTTAGAAGAGACTTCAAAGGCTTGCAGTTGGAGGAAGTTGACCATTTTATTGACTTTTTGTTTGAGAGGGGTACTCCTAGAGTTGGTGAGGATAAGCTTGAGATAGAAACTTCAGAAGAATGGAACTCTTAAGTCAAATCCATCCATGAGACTGTGATTACGAAAACAGATATCTCTGTTATAAAGCAATTGGGTGTGGGCATCTGAGACCAGTACCCAGAATCCTTAAATGAATGCATATGAGGGTTTTGTTTTGGTTTGGTTGTTACCCTGTGGGAAGCTGCTCTTTAGGAAAGAGCTGTGCCAATTTATTGGGATTTGGCTGCTCTTGTTTCTCATGGAGGATGATTTAGACCGAATCATGAAGGGAGTTTCCTTACTCCCCTTCCAAATTTAGTGTCCCTTTTTAGAAATTTTTTTGTCCCAAAATGAGTGTATTTTCAATGAAGTTACTAAATTCACTTGATCATGTCCTAATATGCACTTGCAATAGTATAGTGTAGACACTAAGAGCGTTCATGTATATGTACTACTAAAATGGCTTAAAAGTCAACTTTTTTGATTTTTGCGAAAAACTATAAAGGACAATTTTGGGACAAAGGGAGTGATATTTTTGTTCATGGGCCTCTCATCATCCGTATTTCTCAGTAAATTTTGGTATCATGATTTTCTGTGTCTGTCCAAACTTTGACTAGCTGTTAAGAAGAAATGTAAATCCAAAAAGATTGTTTTCTTTTCTTTTTTACTTTTTGGGGACCGGAAATTTAAGTTAGTATAATTGTACGATATTGAGCGCTTGATTGTAACAATCAATGGTTCTTCCACAGCAAATGTGAAAAAGACTGGAAAAGAGTGGGTGCATGAAGAGTGTTATTATGACTATGACCATTTAGAGACTCTAGTAGTCTGGCACATAGGCACTCACATACTAATAGGGCTGTAGGTGACAAGTTGGCTTGCGAGCCAACTCGATCTCGACTTGCTCGAGCCTGACTGGACTCTACTTGATCTCTTTTCAAGAGCCGAGCTGAGCTATGCCTTGTTAGACTCGTAAGGCTTGCGAGCTATGTTTGGGCTTGACTGGTTTGCATTGACTGGAGAATTTTATATATGCTATGGGTATAACATATATCATACGCTCTCCATCCCAAAAGAAGTACACTTTCTTTTTTAGTTATTATTTAAAGGAGAGGTACATTCCCTTTTTAGGCTCCGTTTGTTTCATGGAAAATGACTTCCGGAAAACCTTTTCCTCATTTTCCGGTGTTTGGTAACATTTGAAAAATGTAGTCAATGTAAGTCATTTTACAAGTCAATGAAAAATGAAGCCTTCTTTTCAGGAAAATGATTTACGGACTCCATTTTCCGTAAGTCATTTTCCAAAATTTGTTCATTCCAATTTTTCCTAATATCACCTTTGTACATTTGGATATGCTGAATTCATTTCTAACTTTTCTTTCAAGAAAAATAATCGTAACATTTTACCATAATCTTTTGAAGAGTTCTATAAACAAAGTTTTATTTATATACCATTTATAAAAACTTTTATAACATTGAAAATTAATAATATTCTTCTTCGTTACTTATCAAAAATAAAAATAAAAATAAAAATAAAAATATTCTTCTTCGTCCCAAAATAAATGTTCACTTTCATTCACAATCACGAATAAAAGTAAGGCAAAACACAAAATCGGGCCATTGTACTTTGGACCAAATTGCGTTTGGCCATTAAATATTTGAAAATGTTAATTGAGCCACTACACTTCAGTTATGATGCAAGCGAGCCCATTTTTTGACGGACGTTACAACAGGACGTTAACTTTAAGCGAAATCCCTATTTTGCATGAGGATGTTATACCAAATCCATTCCTCCAGCCTCCTTTGCCAGCTTCGACAAAGAATCTGACTAAGCACCGACGTGTTATCCATTATATCCGGCCAACCCTCCATTAAATCTGGTCATCTTCTTCATTCTTCGGTAGTCTCGCCTCCATTTGTAAATATAAGTATAATAAAAATACTGTATTTCATAAAAATAAATAAACTACAAAATAGCACTTGCAAGGGGAAGAATCATCACTAACATAAACTACAAACTAGATAGAACCCAGAGATTCAATAGGCTACTAAATTATTCCATACATCATAACCAATATACAACTGAAATAATATGATACAGGAGATGATTTCTTGAAATCCATACAATCTGATTGCAACGATAACGACAAATTACTTCAGTACAAACCCTAACCCTAAAACAAGATCCAACAGAACATCGAATCTAGATCCCCCAACCAAATAAATTCAACATCACATAATTACTCACGAAAAGACCAGATCCAACAAGAAAAAAAAAACGAAACTTCAAAACCCTAAACTCCAAGGAAGTAGATGGCAGTAGTCGCTGTTGTAGGCGTCGGCGGATTCTGCTGTTGTTGAGGAGTAGCACCAACAATGGCGGCGGCTCCGGTAAATAATTAAAAAAAAAAAATTAAACCCTAAAAAGCTGATCTTGTATCAAAATTATCTAGATTTAGGGTTTGCGGTTCCGTCGCCGTCGCAGGCTAACCCTCCATTAAATCCGGCGTGTTCTCCATTAAATACGGCCAACTCTCCATTAAATCTGGCCATCTTCTTCATTCTCCGATAGTCTCGCTCTCTCTTAGCCCGCCAATCACTATCACTCCCTATCTCTCCATCTCCGGTGATGTCCCATCTCCCGCCGCTCTCTCCTCATCTTACTCTTTCCAGTTCCGACTCCGACCACAGAGCCGCCGCGCCGCAACCCTAGCACTCGTACATGATTAGTGAACCCCGTGCAATCCTCCTTCTCTTTCCTTAAAGCACGACCAACATAGATAAGGAGATCTCGAGTTTGACGAATGAGGACGTTTTTTTTGACTTGAAAAGACCTTTCATTGTAATCTTGTTGTTGCTGATGTTCTTCTCCTTTTCCGGTAGTGTAGCTGGGGGTAACAAGAGCCTGGCTGGATTTAATAGAGAACACGCCGGTGCTTGGTCAGATTCTTCGTTTCGTCGGAGCTGGCAAAGGAGACGGGAGGGATGGGTTTGGTCTAACGTCTTGGGGCAAAATAGGGATTTCACTTAAAGTTAACATCCTGTTCTAACGTCCGTCAGAAAATGGGCTCGCTTGCATTATAACCGAAGTACAGTGGCCAATTAACATTTTCAAACATTCAGTGGTCGAACTGCAATTTGGTCCAAAGTACGGTGGCCCGATTGCATGTTTTGCCTAAAAGTAAATAATCTTTTCGAGACAGAAAATTAACAATAATATTATAGATTTAAGTAGTTGAATTTCAAAAATATTTTAACTTGATATTTCAATTAAAAATACTAAGATAGAGTGACCCTGTTATAATATTTTGTTTGAAAGTCTTTAGTGAGTTGATTTAAAAATTTAAATTATTTTTTTAATACTTTAATTTTTAAATATAGTATTACACGAAATAAAATCTTTGGTTAAAGAGTACATGAAACTTCTGGTATAATGTTTGAGATCATTTGAAGCTGAAATTACCTTTGCACTACTCAATTTTAATAAATACTCGCTCTATCCTAAAATAAGTGTCCATTATTTCATTTTGGGACGTCCTATAACAAATTTTTTTTTTTCCTCTTTTGAAATGTTTTTTTTAGGTCAATTATCAATTATGTTATTCTTATTTGTGAGATTGAAAAGTAGATGTACCCTACCGATTTGACACCACTAAATTGGGAATTTTTAAAGAAAAATTATTTATAGTCAAACACTTTCTTAAAATCAGTGTATAGTCAATACGGGGACACTAATTTTCAGATAGAGGGAGTATAACCTTTTATATATATTCATGATATGTTTTCCGTAACATTTTCCATGTATTTGCCAAACACCCGAAAATGTTTTTCGACATATTTTCAAAAGATTTATCACACGACTATTTTTTTTTTCTCAGAAGCTATTTTCTAGAAATCATTTTCCGGAAGTTATTTTCCCTGAAGCAAACGGAGCCTTAATAAAGTATTTTTTTTAGCATAATGACTTTATTACTGTATCAGTTTGTGGATGAGAATTATTAAGTCAAATCAGCTAAAGCGAGTTTAAATTTTGGCCACAAAATGCATGGGTTATTTAGGTAGACAATGGATTTTCAACCATTTTCTTAATCTATTAATAATAACTAAAACAAAAGCCACTGTTTTCTCCCATTGTCCACGTGACTGCTTTACGTGAAAAACTTTCCCGCTCAACTGACAAGTTTACCTCTGTAAATTTTCTAATTAACTTTAATCTTATCCTAAAGCTTTTACCTATATTTTTTTCTAATTACTATTTTGACTTTAACCGTATCCTAAATCTTTTCTAATTCACTTTAATCTTATTCTAAATCTGTAAAATCTTTTTTTATCTGTAATTTTTTCTAATTACTCTTCTAATTAACTTTAATCTCATCCTAAATCTGTAAAATCTTTTTTTTACCTTTATTTTTTTCTAATTAATGTTTTGACTTTAACCGTATTCTAATCTGTAAAACTTTTTTTAATTTGTAACTTTTTTCTAATTATTGTTTTGACTTTAACCGTAGTCTAAATCTATAAAATTATTTAAAATTTTTTTTTTTGTAATTATTATTTGGTTAGTGAAGGTCATTGTATTTATAGTGATCAACATAGATTTCTAAAAAAATTTGTAATTTAAATATACTGAATGTATTTACGTAAAATATAATATATGTATTTCTTTAAACAAACAATATGTACAATGAATTGGTTATATCTCGATTTGAAACAAATATGCGTAAAACTAACTTTTTTTTTCTTCACATTTTTAGGTATATACAAATTTATCCGTTGGACAGGTATTAACTAGTTTGCATAATAAGTCAAAGCTTACCTTTCCTTTTGAGACGTAGGGAGTATGTTATTGTATTTCCCTTTCATTCGAGGATCTTCTAGGGTTTATTTTGTTATTGGCTACTACTATTAAGACTGAATTGCTTGACTGATTAAATTTATGGACTTGAGCCAATAAACCTTTGAGCCTCTGAAAGATAAAGCTCATGAGCCTTAAACCAAACAAAGTACATGAGCTGGTAGGAGCTGAGCTCATAAACATCGCATGAGTTAAGGTGAACCGAGTTTTTCGCATCCCTTAAAAAGTCTGACTTGAGCTTGAGTACGCGAAATAACTAGGTGAGTGAAGCCGAGATAGGCACAACTCAACTCCACTCATCTACTACCCTTCGCACAAAGCATGGTTGACAGCAAATATGTCAAAAAGATGCTGATTTTCCATTGCCCTTGAACGACTGAAATAGCACAATGAGTTCATGCACTTCTCACACTTTCATGAACAATGATTCCTGCGAAAGCATGTTAATGGTTATTTTTTATTTGTTGATTTTATTTTTCAACAGTTGCTTGTTGCTGGGGGTGGCATGTACGTTGAGATATTCAACCGAGGCGTCATTCCGCTGGCCTACAGCATCAAGAAAATAAACAGAGCCGGAGAGCCCAATACTTACATGGACGGTATCTACCTCCTCTTTACCTATTTCACCAAACCCGAGTCACTGCAAGAGCTCGAGGAAACTCTGCAAATGGATTTCGCCGTTATCAGAAGATCGACTTTCAAGATAATTAAAAGGAAGTACTAACTTCATTCGCATCAATCCACGTTGTTAACTCTGAGAAAAAATGCAGATAGAACGGCTACAAACTATGTTTTACAACAGAGTTATGTTGATATTTACCCTTCTTGGAGTTGTGTAAAATTATTTTTGTATCATCGATACAACAGTTGCAAGAAAATGAAATTGTAGTTGCTAGATTTACTGAAGGGTGTACTACACTGTACTTGTATTTCGCAAATCTTGTTTACCTACTTGTATTTATGGGCATCTGACAGCCAGATTAAGACCATAGTTTATTTATCATTCTGGAAAGTATTGAGAGTTCCTCTTTGTTTTCCTCTGCACTTTTGTTCATCATTTTTCTTTTGGGAAATATTTTGACAATAAGTGCTTATAAGAGATTAATAATTCTCAATAACTGTTTTCTATCCTGAGTTCAAATACCAATTTTGAAGTTTTTGAGACTGGAAAAATGATGATTGTCCGAGTAAAGTCTAGGGTTGTGAACAAGAATGGTTATAAACAAACCACCTGAGCTTAGTGGAGCTTTCAAATTTTCAGTTTCAACAGAGATAGTGGAAAATCAAATTTGACTTGAGCTGAGCAGCTCAGGCTCAAGTTCAAGTCATTTACATCACGAGTCAAGTTTAAGTCGGGCCGGACCAAGAGTCATAGTGTAAGTTGAGGCAGATGGCGAGTCCTTGCAAGAATTGATCAAATACAAAATTGAGTTTATTCAAGTCCTGTCCAGCTGCCTCGTACATTTTATTGAACCTGTGATCGTGTTCAAGCATGGCTCAATTACTTCACTAGTTCGAGGCAAATGCAGCTATGAACAAGAAGAGCTCAGCTGGGACTTGAGCCAGCCCAAGCAGTTACGAATAAGGACTTGTTATCTTCTAAACTCCCCACCTAATAGGATACTCCTCCGTTCCAAACAAAGAGTTTACTATTCTATTTTGAGATGTTTCACTTAAAGAGTCCACTTTAAAAAAAAATTATGCATACAATCTTCAAAAACTTTTCAACTTTACCCTGTATATGTAATATGAGCATCTTAACATTGCTCAAGCATTTTTATAATAATGACAAACTTCAGTGACACTTATATATCCTTTAATTATTAGATTTTTTAAACATGGACTCTTTGAGTGGAATGGAGGGGAGGGAGTACTAATCAAGATTCATGGCTAGGATTGATTACCATAATCTGTCTTAAAGAGCAGTAATCATAGAGTAATCATGCCCAGGCCACCACTTAAGGCACAAAAAGTTTGAGATGTCAGCTTATGGCTTATGCCAATGAGATTGTACACTAAATCAGGTCTTGATAGTTCAGTTGTACAAATCTTTATATAGTTGGATATCTCTGAGGATCATTTTCTTCAATTAAATCATCAAATGGGTTATATATAATGAGTGTGTTTGCCTTTCTGATTTGAGAGCTTGATTTTAAGTTTTAAGTTTTGTTTTTGTAATGATTAAAAAAAAATAAATAAGAGAGAGACAATGAGAAAGCTGCGATCACAGAGAAAAAGTTTAAAACTAGGCCATAAATCACAAGATAAACAGTTTAAATATATCTCAAAAGACTCTTTCCAAGATCTGGAGGATCTGATCTAGTGCTGCAGTTTCATGCCTTACCTCATCTCCACTTTGTGTTCTTGTGTGTGTGTGTGTGAGAGAGAGAGAGATAGTGAGAGAGAGAGAGAGAGAAATGCCCACAAGGAGACTGCATCCTAAAAAAAACATGTAATCCAAAAAAGAACAGTTGCACCATCTAGAAATAGGATAGTGAAGTGAGAAGCAGAAAGAAAGAATAAAAGATAGTGCAGTAAAGTGAGTGTGTGTGGGTCTCAAAACAATGTACACCCACCACTTTATTAATTGTTAGTTACTAAATGATGATTTTGACTTAAGTGGGGAACACCTCATGAACACCTGCATAGAGAAGGCTATATCATACGTAGATTCTAAATGAAGTGCCATTTATGCTAAACAACGCACTTTTTTAATAAATTTTTTTAAAATATAACAAAAGTATCTCTGATTATTATTAGAAATAATTAAGATTAGAGTTTATATTAATATTAATAATAAATAAAAATATTTATACAATTCGGCTAAATTTAACGTTGTACTGTTCACTTATATAAAAAGACTTATATAACTCAACTAGTATGTACTTCACTTATATAAACAAGACTAATATAACTCAACTCTCTCCCTTTCTTTTTAATTCTCTCCCTTTCTTTTTTCACTCTCTCACTTTCTCTCTCTAAAAATTTTCTCTCTAGATCTCTGTATACGGTGACACAAATTCTAACAACAATAATAATTTTACTGCAGATGACTATTTCACGTTACATTTTTTTCTTCATTTTTCTATATTTATTTCATTTAATTTAGGGTCTTTTTACGGTGGGAGAAAGCCGGCTCGGTTATTTCCAATAGGGCTGGTCCAGCTCTCTCCCAATGTCGGTCCTGTATTACTAATTTTTTTTAAATAAAATTTTCTTGGCTAGGCTATTTTTTTTTTTTTTTGGTTGTATTTTTGAAGGGTATGGTAATTGTTGCATAAGTGGGTGCAACACTTAGTATGTTTGGGTGCATTGTTTAGCATCCGTCTATCCATAATCCATCTCCATCTGTCTTACAAAAAAATAATTTTTTATAATATATATATTTTTGAATATTTTAAGCTTTTGACGGTTTCATAATAAACGAATCGACAGAAGAATGTTTTATACATCAAAGAAAAATCACTCAATCTCTTACCAAAAATATTTTTTCAAAACATAAAACTCCTCTCGATTTCACATGTGTTTGTACTGGCATCTATCGAAAGATACTATCTTATTTCAATGAAAATAACTTGTGTAAGACTATATGAACTACTTTTACATAAAAATGATTTTCCGAAATTATTTTTCAAATACTATTTTCTGCTAAGCAAATGAAGCTTCTCAGATAAGATATTCCCTAAGACATATTTTAGAACCACAAGTGTAATATTTTAGGCATTGAAATTTGTAACTTTATTTCAATAATTTGAAATTTCTATCATCTTAAATTCAAAATTTTGAATTAGGCTCTACAATAGGTTTTGGCCACTGACCAAATATTTTACAAGCATTCTTCCAATTATATGTCTGATCTAAATAAATATGACTTCAGTGCGTCTTGTGTGCTATATGGGTTTGTTATGCTCATTTAAACATATATATATATATATATATATATATATATAGAGAGAGAGAGAGAGAGAGAGAGAGAGAGAGCTCTCGACTTTCCTCAACTCCCTAACAATTTTTTAACGTAGCTGTAAACACAAATTTCGTGTCGAACACAAAGACAAGAAATAAATGCACAAAATAATTCAAATTTGATTAGTATTAAAATAATGAGTTATAACTCTATGATTTTATACTGATTAATTATGAGGTATGAAACCTCTGATTTGATCTCCGTAACGGGTTGGACTTGAGGGCCGAGTGGGCTTGATCTCGAATCCGGACGATTGATGGTGGAATCTTGTACGAGGGCCGGCCGGCGGGCTTAATCTCGAGCAAGATTTGAAGGGCTTTGCGTCACTTCGGTTGAGGGCCGTAAAGGCTTGATCTCGAACGAAGCTTCAAGAAGACCAAGTGGAAGACGAAGAATGGCGCGACTTCGTATGCGCTTGTTGTTCTTCGATTGAAGTGCTCAGTCGTAGGAAGACTTGAAGTAGAATCTCGACAGAGCTTCAGCTAGTTCTCGCAGGGATTCTTTTTGTTGGGTTGGACTTGAGGGCCGAGTGGGCTTGATCTCGAATCCGAATGATTGAGTCTTTGACGATGAAGTCTTGAACGAGGGCCGGCGGGCTTGATCTAGAGCAAGATTCGAAGGGCTTGTGTCACTTCAGTTAAGGGCCGGGAAGGCTTGATGTCGAATGAAGCTTCAAGAAGATCTAGTGGACGATGAAGAATGGCACGGCTTCTTATGCGCTTGTTGTTCTTCAATCAGAGTGCTTGGTCGGAGAAAGACTTGTAGTAGAATCTCGACAGAACTTTAGCTCGTTCTTGCAGGGATTCTCCTCCGCCTTTGCTCTCTCCAATAACCTCTATTTATAGGCTAGAGATGAGGGCTAGTTTGGAAATTCCTTGATTGATGATTTGATTGATATCAATTAAGGGTTGTAATTTCCGTGATTTGGGAATGTTTGTCTCCCCTTTATTTCTTAATTAAAAAAACTTGTATTTCTCAATAATTAAGAAATAATTTAAATTTATTATTTCTTTATGTCAAGTAACTAGAAGTGGGCCTCTAGTATTTTTTGACATGGGCTCAAATAGGACTTGTGAGTGCCCATTATAATTAAAAGGATCATGTACTAATAAATGAACGAGCCCATTTATTTATCTTGGACCAATCCATATATTTGTACATGAATTATTTAATATAATTACAGACCCAAAATTAACATCACTCGATTTTAATTTTGACTAGTCAAAATAATATTGAGAAATTTAACTAGATAAATGATAAATAATTTTCACCGAATTTTTGATGTCTACAATAACATGGCTCAAACTCGAGTTCTATAATTAAATTAGAAAAAGCCCTTACACAAACTAATCTAGACGCCCCGAGCCAACCCCCCCCCAACCCGCGCGCAAGAGCTACCTATGCTTCAAATTGATTATTGGTAATAGCAATAGGTAGTCTAATCAAACTTTGATTGGTAAAGTGGGAAGCAAGAGAAATACTTTTTTGAATTAAAAAAATAAATTGTACCAATTAGTACTAGATTGGTGTGCTTTATGATAAAAAGGTGTCAAATATCTTTACTAGTATGATTCATTGGTGGAAAGAGAATAGGTTCTTCAATTATATATATATATATATATATATATATATATATATATATGATGGAGTATTTAATGGTTATTTTCATTATCAATCATTGGATCAAAAATTAAAAGTTGAGAGTTAATGGTTAGTTAGAAAATGCAATTAATGCAAGTAGGTGAGTCATTTAATGCATTAAATCTTAACCTTTAATTTTTGATCCAATGGTTGATAATGAGAGTAACCATTGATGGTTAAATAAAAAATTAACCATTAAATACTCCCCTATATATATATATATATATATATATATATATATATATATATATATATATATAAAAGGTGAAAAGGTTTGGCCCTAACTACCGCTGAATGTGCAGTATATACCTAATTAAAGTTAAGAAAGTAATTCATTTAAATTAAGAAAAAGAAATCCTCTTTTCACCCATAATCAATCCTAGTCATCTTTTCATTTTGGTCACAACTAGGGATGTCTAACGAGCCGACTTCTTTAACACGAATTGGACGTATTCAACTCGTTCGTACATTTGAGTCGAATTCAACCAAATTTTAGTATTTGTTTATAATTTGAGTCGAGTCGAGTCGAGTCGAGTCGAGTTTTGTTGAGTTTAACGGATACTTGATAATTCAACTCGCAAATATTCAACTTGATTCGTTGTTATTCACATTTGAATTACTTTCTTTAATTGTTTATAATACAAATACAGTTATTAGTTGATAATAGTCACTATTTAAAAATATTGGGAAAAAAAGCAAAAAATCCCACTAAATGGAGTAATTATTACTCCATTTGTTCCTAAAAAAATGTCTCGTTAGATAAAAAAAAAATAATTAACTCTATTAGTAAATATTAGAATAGTGTGTATTTTTCAAGGATACTCATGTGAGAGTGAGGCCCATTAATTGTGAATATTTTTCTGGAATGGTCGTAAAAAAATGATGAACTCTTTTTTAGGTCTTAATTACCAATTTGGTCACTCTACTTTCACCCAAAATTTATTAAGCTCGCTTTATTATTTTTTTTCACACTTTAATCACTCTATTTATAAATATATTACTAATTAAATCAAAAATAATATTAATTCCAAAACTAAAATTATAAAATTAAATTAAATAATTTGGAATTATATATTTATTAAATGATTTTAAATTATAAACTAAAATTATAAATTACAATTAAATTATATGAAATTATATATTAATAATTTATAAACTAAAATTAAATTTATAAACTTTATAATTTAAAATCGTTTAATAAATATATAATTTCTAAACTAAAATTAAAATTAAATTCTAAACTAAAATTAAATAATATGAAATAATATATTAATAATTTATAAACTAAAATTAAATAATATAAATTTATATATTAAACTAAAATTATATATTAATTTGTGCAAATTTTATTTATAAATATATTACTAATTAAATAAAAATAATATTAATTTCAAAACTAAAATTATAAAATTAAATTAAATAATTTGAAATTATATATTTATTAAATTATTTTAAATTATAAACTAAAATTATAAATTATAATTAAATTATATGAAATTATATATTAATAATTTATAAACTAAAATTAAATTTATAAACTTATATACTAAACTAAAAGTATAAACTAAAATTACCTATTAATGATTATGTAAGATTATATATTAATAATTATATAAAATTACCTATTATTAATTATATAAAATTATCTATTAATAATTATTACCAAATTATATATTAATAATTATATTAAATTAAATATAAAAATATATTAATAATTATATAAAATTATATATTACTAATTATATAAAATTATATATTAATAATTATATATTACTAAAGGGGGTGTCATTTAGAGAGGGGGGTGTGATTTAACACCTTGAGGGGGAGGGGGCTGCTGGGGGAAGGAAAGGGGGCAAAAGAGTAACTTTGGTCGGGGTGGGGTGTCATTTAGCATAAAAGAGGGGGAGGGGTGTGATTTAGCACCCATGAATAAAAATTGATATTTGAACTTATGATTAAATCAGTCTAGAACTAATTTAATTCAGCTCCACTTTGTTTCAATAATTGAGAATTGGTTTTGGAATCTGTCTTACAGGAGTATAAAACAAGATTTTCTGTTGAACAAATCCAAAATGATAACATATGATTAGAAAGATGAAAACAAATTAGGGTTTTTCTTGAGTGCTAGCTAGGTGTTAGTGCTAGCTTATGAGCTTGTCTTGTCGTGAAAAAAGGAGAGAGAATAATCATCATGTGCATGTTTGATTGTTTCTTGATCTCAAATGCTATTTTCAGTCCTTTTTACATCCTATTTCATCTCCTTTTCTACACTAATAGAAAGCCTATCATAACCACCCTTTCTCTCTCTAACTTCTTTTCTATTGGAGTATTATTATTTTTAAGGAATGGTGCTCGAGGTCAGCTTACACACACCTGAAGTTATTTTCTTCGACCAAGTTAAAAGCAGTCTGTTCACATCCAACTTAGGAGATTTTCGAGAAATAAATTTCTTATGGGCTAATTAGCCTAGTAGACTCGAACTAAAAACCTCGAGATTTTCCTTTGTACTCCCTCTCTCTGTGATGAGCCACGATGGTCACCAGAATACCTTTTGGCGTGATCACTGTCCATTCCTTTCTTAAAATTCCACTCACACACACACACACACACCGAGTCCACTATAGTTTTCTTCCATATATAAACTCATCAAGGTGTTGGCTTTTTTCTCTATCTCTTAGATCTCAAGTTTATTAGATTTTGGTGCTTATATATGTAAGAAATTGGAGTAGTGCATGCTTGAATATTGAAAAATGGGACATCCTCAAATTCCGAGTAGTGCCCCTCACTTGTACTCTCAAGCAGTTCAACTGAAGTTGTACCAAGCTTTCATATTCTCAATCCCAATACTCTTCTCTATCATTCTCTTTCTCTTGTTTTACTTGTTCTACCTCAAAAGAAGAAGCTACACTTCTTCCCCCCCTTCTCCATCATCACTTCCAACCACCTTTAATCAACAAACCCTACCCTCCTCCCATTTGGTAATCTCTTTCTCTCTCTCACACACACACACACACACCATGCAAGGAAATAATTCCTTTCTCCTCTCTCCCTCTTTCTTTGAAATGAAATTTTTTTTTTTTCCTTTCTAATTATTCTTCATTTTTTGTTCTGGTTTATGTATCCAGTGTGAGACGGGAGTGAAGGGGAGCCTTCAAGACAAGCTTTTATTAGTCTTGTTTGATGAAGAGTTAAAGATGAAAGATTCACAGTAAGTACATATTTTTACATTAATTTCCAACATTAGTTTATATTTTTATTTCTTCAAAACACTAGTCATGAGACCTCTTTCTCGTCTGGCCTTTCATAATTTTCTTTTTAATTTTTATTTCTTATGTGTGCGTAGATGTATTGGTTGGAGTATAATTTAATAAAAGAGCTCTAGGTTAGATAAATTATATATACCCTAAAAAAAAAAAATTTAGATTCTATAACTGAATAAAACACCCAATTCATTATTACCAAATCTATAAAGTTCCATTTCACAATAAAGGCACAATATACTTGAGAATTGAGATGCATCGATATGTACACATGAATGATTTTGAAAAAAAATCAAATAATTAGCTCAAATTCTTGATAAGATATGCTATGCCAACTTTTGTGGACCCAATATTGCTCTAATTGTTCAATCTTTTGAATTAGAACGGAAAATTTCGAATGTATATAGTTTGTACTTTGATATAATTTAAAGTTTAAACTCGCCTAAATAATCATCCCAAGTTCTTGATAAGATATGCTATGCCAACTTACGTCAACCCGAAAGTTGCTCAAATTATTCAATGTATTGAATTAGAATGGAAAATTTCGAACATAATTTGTACTTTGATACGATTTAAAGGTCAAATTCGCCTAACTCGACATAGTTAGTACCTGATTAATTACAAACATCATGCTTTATATATCATAACTATGAACATACTCTAATGAAAATCTTAATGTAGGTGCTGTGTTTGTTTGGGAGAATTTGAGATCCAAGAAGAGCTGCATCAGATCCCATCATGCCGACATGTGTTCCATATTGATTGCATAAGCCATTGGCTCCATTCCAACTCCACTTGTCCACTCTGTAGAGGCTCTATCAACCCTTCCACCAAAGAAACCCACTCGGATCCACCCTCTGGATCCGCTCCAGTCACCCGACCCCACCTTGACCCACAAATTATCTCTCCACAACAAGAAGAACAATTAGTTAGAGTTGACTCGAATTTGGCTAGTTGTTCAAGGGAACAACATGTAATACTGATTGAGGGCTCATCTAGCACTAGTACACAAGAAGTTTTTAGGTAGATACTTTTTACTCCATGTGTATGCTTTACATGATGATAAAATGCGAGTCAGTTTTGCTCGATTTGGCTCAACTTAATTATATAAAATTACCTATAAAATTATATAAAATTACCTATTATTAATTATATTAATAATTATTACCAAATTATATATTAATAATTATATAAAATTATATAAAATTACCTATTATTAATTATATAAAATTATCTATTAATAATTATTACCAAATTATATATTAATAATTATATTAAATTAAATATAAAAATATATTAATAATTATATAAAATTATATATTACTAATTATATAAAATTATATATTAATAATTATATAAAATTATATATTACTAAAGGGGGTGTCATTTAGAGAAGGGGGTTGTGATTTAACACCTTGAGGGGGAGGGGGACGGGCTGCTGGGGGAAGGAAAGGGGGGCAAAAGAGTAACTTTGGTCGGGGTGGGGTGTCATTTAGCATAAAGAGGGGAGGGTGTGATTTAGCACCCATGAATAAAAATTGATATTTGAACTTATGATTAAATCAGTCTAGAACTAATTTAATTCAGCTCCACTTTGTTTCAATAATTGAGAATTGGTTTTCGAATCTGTCTTACAGGAGTATAAAACAAGATTTTCTGTTGAACAAATCCAAAATGATAACGTATGATTAGAAAGATGAAAACAAATTAGGGTTTTTCTTGAGTGCTAGCTAGGTGTTAGTGCTAGCTTATGAGCTTGTCTTGTCGTGAAAAAAGGAGAGAGAATAATCATCATGTGCATGTTTGATTGTTTCTTGATCTCAAATGCTATTTTCAGTCCTTTTTACATCCTATTTATTTCATCTCCTTTTCTACACTAACAGAAAGCCTATCATAACCACCCTTTCTTTCTCAAACTTCTTTTCTATTGGAGTATTATTATTTTTAAGGAATGGTGCTCGAGGTCAGCTTACACACACCTGAAGTTATTTTCTTCGACCAAGCTAAAAGCCGTCTGTTCACTCGAACTAAAAACCTCAAGATTTTCCTTTGTACTCCCTCTCTCTGTGATGAGCCACGATGGTCACCAGAATACCTTTTGGCGTGATCACTGTCCATTCCTTTCTTAAAATTCCACTACGCTCTCTCTCTCTCTCTCTCTCTCTCTCTCTCTCACACACACACACACACACACCGAGTCCACTATAGTTTTCTTCCATATATAAACTCATCAAGGTGTTGGCTTTTTTCTCTATCTCTTAGATCTCAAGTTTATTAGATTTTGGTGCTTATATATGTAAGAAATTGGAGTAGTGCATGCTTGAATATTGAAAAATGGGACATCCTCAAATTCCGAGTAGTGCCCCTCACTTGTACTCTCAAGCAGTTCAACTGAAGTTGTACCAAGCTTTCATATTCTCAATCCCAATACTCTTCTCTATCATTCTCTTTCTCTTGTTTTACTTGTTCTACCTCAAAAGAAGAAGCTACACTTCTTCCCCCCCTTCTCCATCATCACTTCCAACCACCTTTAATCAACAAACCCTACCCTCCTCCCATTTGGTAATCTCTCTCTCTCTCTCTCTCTCTCTCTCTCTCTCACACACACACACACACACACACACACACACACCATGCAAGGAAATAATTCCTTTCTCCTCTCTCCCTCTTTCTTTGAAATGATTTTTTTTTTTCCTTTCTAATTATTCTTCATTTTTTGTTCTGGTTTATGTATCCAGTGTGAGACGGGAGTGAAGGGGAGCCTTCAAGACAAGCTTTTATTAGTCTTGTTTGATGAAGAGTTAAAGATGAAAGATTCACAGTAAGTACATATTTTTACATTAATTTCCAACATTAGTTTATATTTTTATTTCTTCAAAACACTAGTCATGAGACCTCTTTCTCGTCTGGCCTTTCATAATTTTCTTTTTAATTTTTATTTCTTATGTGTGCGTAGATGTATTGGTTGGAGTATAATTTAATAAAAGAGCTCTAGGTTAGATAAATTATATATACCCTAAAAAAAAAAAATTTAGATTCTATAACTGAATAAAGCACCCAATTCATTATTACCAAATCTATAAAGTTCCATTTCACAATAAAGGCACAATATACTTGAGAATTGAGATTGATCGATGTGTACACATGAATGATTTTGAAAAAAAATCAAATAATCAGCTCAAATTCTTGATAAGATATATGCTATGCCAACTTTTGTGGACCCAATATTGCTCTAATTGTTCAATCTTTTGAATTAGAACGGAAAATTTTGAACGTATATAATTTGTACTTTGATACAATTTAAAGTTTAAACTCGCCTAAATAATCGTCCTAAGTTCTTGATAAGATATGCTATGCCAACTTACGTTAACCCGAAAGTTGCTCAAATTATTCAATGTATTGAATTAGAATGGAAAATTTCGAACGTAATTTGTACTTTGATACGATTTAAAGGTCAAATTCGCCTAACTCGACATAGTTAGTACCTTATTAATTACAAACATCATGCTTTATATATCATAACTATGAACATACTCTAATGAAAATCTTAATGTAGGTGCTGTGTTTGTTTGGGAGAGTTTGAGATCCAAGAAGAGCTGCATCAGATCCCATCATGCCGACATGTGTTCCACGTTGATTGCATAAGCCATTGGCTCCATTCCAACTCCACTTGTCCACTCTGTAGAAGTTCTATCAACCCTTCCACCAAAGAAACCCACTCGGATCCACATGCTGGACCCGATCCAGTCACCCGACCCCACCTTGACCCACAAATTACCTATCCACAACAAGAAGAACAATTAGTAAGAGTTGACTCGAATTTGGCTAGTTGTTCAAGGGAACAACATGTAATACTGATTGAGGGCTCATCTAGCACTAGTACACAAGAAGTTTTTAGGTAGATACATTTTACTCCATGTGTATGCTTTACATGATGATAAAATGCGAGTCAGTTTTGCTCGACTTGGCTCAACTTAGCTCAATAAGGGCTTTTTTGGCAATTACTCAAAGTCGGATGTATGTATATAGTGGTTGAGTCGATTAATAACATCTCGATCTATTGACTTCGGGTTTGACATTATGTTTGGGGATTAATTCAAGACTTCCTATAATCTCAATGCATTCATCGCCTTGAAGTAAATTAAATATGCTTTAATTAAACTCCAGATTGAAATGTACGCGTAAATTGCATTGTTTGAATGCAAGGTCAACACTAGACTAGCTTGCACATTTTCTAGAAGACTTCAATGAGGGTACAAACATTACAAAGACTTGTAGTGAGGCATACTAGATGGTGAAACAGGAAGAATCACTGAAGACAGGGTATATTCTAAAGTTGGCAATTTTTGTCCGTATTCATATGCTCGTCCAGTTCGCCCACTAATTAAAGGGTATGGGCAGATTTAAAATTGTTAGTGGGTATAAGTGGGCATGCTCATTTGAGACCACTAATTTTGGTGGACATATATGGGCTTAAATGGACGCCTATCTAACCCATTGAAAATTTACCATTGATACCCGGTGGACATGTTGAGAACAGACATAGATGATGTTAAAAACAGACATAGATGATCCTTTTATACATACATTGTTCTCTGTGAAAACAAAGTTGATGTTAAGAACAGACAAGTTAAAGCGAAGCAGGTTACTTTCCAAAAATAATACTACGAATAATATATATATTTTGTTCAAAATAAAAATAAATGGACTATTTTTCAAATAAAAATTTGGATAATATATATATTTAGTTCAAAATTATAAGACACATAATTTGTAATACCAAAAATAATACTACGAATTACGTATTTTATATATAATTCAAATTTTTATTTGAAAAATAGTCAATTTGACTAAAAAAATTCAAACATGACAATAATTTAGGAACGGATGGAGTGCTTAACACAATTTTAGTAAACGCACTCTTTGTGTTTATTTTTATTTTAATGGGTAAATGGGCGCCCAGTCCATTTGAGGCCCGCCTATTTATGCCCATGTTATTAATTGGACACTTACTTGCCCGCCCATTTAAGCCCGTCGCCCATATGGGTATTGCCCATACCCGCCCAATCCGCCCGTTTGCCACCTGCTGTATATTCCTAATTATGGTGTGGCTTACAAAGACTTGTAGTCAGACAGAAAACACAGTGAGTATTAACATGGCTTCTGCCAATTACAGACCTTCAAGCAGTAAGGGTGGTTATGTAAAGCCCCTTTCAAGAAAGGGATCTACTGTAATTACTGTAATCAAGGACAAACCAAGGCTGAGTGTTATAAATTCCATGGCTTTCCAGTTGGTCATCCTGGCTATTCCATGAACAAGCAAAACAATTTAAGGGGACCAACATCATTAGTGAAGGAAACAGATCTCAGAATGGACCTAAGATAATGCAGTTACAGAGTAAAGTCATGGAAGAGAATGACTCTTAGATTGATATTGAAAACTTGAAATCCCAGCTTGGACAAGTTTTGACAATGCTAAAAGGAAAAGATCTTCCAGAAGAACACATTGCAGCTGCTTTCAATTCCAATCCAGTGTTCATTGTGCATCTATAAATGCTTCTACTAGTTATTATGATAGGTTTATAGTATCAATCCAACCTGTTGATGTTCATGCTTGGGTAATAGATTCAGGAACAACTGACCATATTTGTACTTCTCTTAAGCTAATGCATTCAGTTGTTGTTTTACCTAAACCAATATTTCTTTCTCTTCCTAATGGGAATCATGCCATTGTTCATCATAAGGGCTCAGTTCATTTGTCTTCAGCTCTTAGTTTGCACGATGTCCTTTATGTCCCCACATTCAAACTCAATCTGTTATCTATTCCCAAACTACTTGCTCAGTCATCTAACATTGTGCACTTCACTAAGCTCTAGTGTACTTTCCAGGACCAGTTGAGGAGAATCATAACAACTGGTGATCTCAACAATGGCTTGTTTCTTTTGAAAGGGCATTCCAACAGATCTTCCAATCTCATTGAACATCATGCTGAAATTCCTAGTAATTCTTCTTCTGAGCTTTGACATAGGAGATTGGGACATCCATCTATGAATAATTCGAAGAAAATACAACAATTGTCTCATGTTTTTCATTCCAAGACAGTTAATAATGATTGTATTACATTCTGCACTGTTTGCCCTTTAGCTAAACAACATAGCTGTCTTTTCCTGTTAGTGATTCTCATTCCACATTTTGTTTTGATCTTGTACATTGTGACTTGTAGGGACCCTATAGAATCTCTACTATGAATGGATGCAGATATATTTTTACATTGGTAGATGATTACTCTAGATGTGTGTGGACATTTCTAATGTCTACTAAATCCCATGTTTTCAAGATCACTACAAAATTTCTTAGCCTATATCCACAACCATTTCTAAACCTCTATAAAAACCCTCAGAACAGATCATGGGACTGAATTCTTCAACCAAGACATTAACCCTCTTCTTGATAGTCATGGCATATTACGTCAGTCCTCATGCCCTTATACACCACAGTAAAATGGGACTGTTGAGGGAAAACACAAACAATTACTTGAAATGGCCAGGGCTTTGAGATTTCAGTTTTCTCTTCCTAAGCATGTTTGGGGCTATTGTTTGCTCACAGCTACACACCTTGTCAATAGATTGCCAACTAGTGCCACAGATTTTCAAATCCCATATGAGCTTTTGTTCAAGACCAAAGTGGTTTACACACAATTGAGAACTTTTGGATGCTTATGCTAAGCCTCAGTCCATGATACAGATAAATTTGAACTTAAGGCTATCAAATCCTTGGTTCTTGGATACTCTCTTGGCTAAAAGTGCTATTTGCTTTACAATTTACTCACTAAAAAGACCTTTGTTAGCAGACGTGATATTTCATGAGCATGTTTTCCCTTTTCTTCTCACCTTTCACATGATAATTCAGTTCCACCTTCTATTAGACCAGTCTTCATTACGTTGGCCAGTTCATGATCCTTCACTACAACTTTCAATGCCCTTGGCTCATTCCCCTACTACTTCAGCACCATCTTCTATTTCCTTAGCACCATCTCTTATTTCCTCTCTCAAATGTCCCTCCTGGGTCATCTAACCAACCTCCTTCTACCTACAACAATCCTGATACTTCCACTTTTGCTCCTATTTCTCTTAGGTAGTCCACTAGAGTGAAAACCCCTCTATTAGGCTAATGGATTTTGTTGTTTCTTCTGCTGTTAATTCTTCAAAATATCATAATGTTCTCTTTGTCAATTATAATCAATTTGGTCATCTCCATTTTATAAATGCATTTGATAGTCATGTTGAGCCTATATCTTATACTCAAGCAGTGCAACATTCACATTGGATTAATGCTATGAACAAGGAATTAATAGCTTTAGAATCAAATAATACTTGGACTTTAGTGCAGCTGTCACCTGGTAAGAAATTTGTTGGATGCAAGTGGGTTTATATGAAATATCATGCTGATGGTAATGTTGAAGGATTCAAAGCCAGACTAGTGGCCAAGGGTTACCCACAGTCAGAAGGGCTTGATTATCAGAAGACTTTTTCTCCAGTGGCAAAAATGGTTATAGTGAGGACACTTCTTGCAATAGCAGCTACCAAGGCTTGGGAGGTTCATCGACTAGATGTTAATAATGCTTTTCTCCATGGGGATTTGACAGAAGATGTGTACATGGCTCTACCATAGGGTTATTCTCCCAAGAATGCTTCGGGAAAGGTTTGCAAGCTCCATAAATCTTTATATGGACTCAACCAGGCCTCTAGACAATGGTTTGCAAAACTGACAAAAGCTCTTTAATTTGTATATTGGATTTACTCAATCTCATACAGACTACTTTTTGTTCATTTTGTCCAAAGATGCTTCATTTACAACTGCATTGGTTTATGTAGATGATGTTATTGTTACTGGCAATGATCCTCTTGCCATTGAGTCTTTGAAAAGGTTTCTTGATAATCAATTCAACATTAAAAATCTTGGGTTTATTAAGTATTATCTTGGCATTGAAGTTAATAGATCTTCCCAAGGATTTCATTTGAGCCATAAGAAATATGCCATAGATTTGTTGGAGAGTACAAGACTTACTGATTGCAAGCCTTTAACTATTCCCCTTGATCCTAATGAGAAAATATTAGCCACTACAGGATATTTGTTGCCAGAACCTAGTCTTTACAGGCAACTTGTAGCTAAATTGCTCTACCTTACTGTCACTAGACCTGATGTGGCTTATGCAGCACACGTGTTAAGCCAATTTGTGCGTGCTCCGACCACAGTTCATCTTAAATGTTTGTATAGGGTCCTAAGATATATTAAGGCTTGTTCTGGACTAGGTTTACTCTTATCCTCTTCAAGTGATTTGGTTCTTACAGCTTATTGTGATAGTGATTGGGGAGGGGATCCCAATGATAGAAAATCAGTCACTGGGTACTGTCTTATGCTAGGTCATTCTTTGATATCATGGCTTTCAAAGAAGCAGTCCGTGACAGCTAGATCTTCAGTTGAGGCTGAGTACACGGCCTTAGCTACAGTGAGTAGTGAGGTATTTTAGGTTCATGCCTTGCTTCAAGACCTCCAAGTGATGCAGCAATTGCTATTGCATCCAATCATGTATATCATGCTCGTACAAAGCATATCGAGCTTGATTGCTACTTTGTTCGTGAAAAGGCTCAACAAGGCTTGATCAAACCTTGTTATATTCCCTCCAAATTACAGCTAGCTGACATATTTAATTACTAAGTCTCTTCGTAAAACTCTACACTGGTTCCTTCTTTCTAAGTTGAAAGTTCTGAATTTCACCCCACTTTTAACTTGCGCGGGGGGGAGGGGTGTTGAACATGGAGATAAAGATGATGATTTAGCCACACATGAAGCTCACAATGCAGTCCACCATCAGAGCTCCACCATGCCATGTATGAGTAGTGATCTACAAAGACTGCAGCAAGCTGTACATATAGCACAAGTCGACATATGGAGATAGCCAAGTCAAGTTGGTTAAGTTAGTTTATTTAATGATGGGTAGTTTAGTCAGCATAGCTAGTGGTGGTTAAATTTGTTATGTACTCACATTAACCATGATTGCTTGTGCGAAGGAAACCATATCAAAGCATCGATTAAAAACTCAAGAGATGACAAGAACCCTAGGTTCTTTCACCGTGAACAAGAAATAAGATCGAAGATCAAATCAGAGTGATTTGATCAAAATGAAATTCTATCAAGAGCAAATCGGTTTCTCTGATACCATATCAAGAATCTTCATGAAAACAAAAAATGAAGAATGAACTTGAATCTCATTCATGAAGAGAGAATTCAAAATAGATTACACCACTGATGAATTGAACAAAGATCAATACTAAACTTTGCTTACAAAGAAAGCTCTAACCGTCATTATATACACTAAGCACAACTAGCCTAACAAACTAATCGCCACTAATAAAAGCTATGGAAATGACAAAACTACTCTTCATTAAACTAACTTAACCAATTTGACTTGGCTATCTCCATATGTTGACTTGTGCTATATGTACAGCTTGCTGCAGTCTTTGTAGATCACTACTCATACATGGCATAGTGAAGCTCTGATGGTGGACTGCATTATGAGCTTCATGTGTGGCTAAATCATCATCTTTATCTCCATGTTCAACAAGTTTGACATTGTGTTTGGGGATTAATTCAAGACTTCCTATAATCTCAATGCATCTATCACCTCGAAGTAAATTAAATATGTTTTAAACTCCAGATTGAAATGTACGCGTAAATTGCTTTATTTGAATGCAAAGGTCAACACTAGACTAACTTGTACATTTCCTAGAAGACTTCAATTAGGGTACAATGAAAGAACTACATTGATACATGTATTGAAGAAGTACAAGAACCTTAAACATCATCGTATTCTAAAACTAGCTAAAAGTATTTGCACAAATAGGTCTTCAAATCCTCCCTTCTTGAAAAATTGAATAATCCCACTGATAAACTCGAGTAAGTTGATTATGGCGACCATTATCATTGTCAAAAACAAGGGTGATGATACTCCGAGTTCCATGATCCCTTGTTCATATCACTTACTTCGTTCATTAATTATCGATCACCTTGCTTGTCATCTTGAACCCGAACGTGGATATGCCTAATGACTTCATCAAATATTCGACTAATCCAAATAGGTAACTCGAGAGTCCCCTAACCATCCACTTTCTTTGATTCCTCCACCACCTTTGTAATGTTCCTCCTGATAATTTAAAGTCAAGAAAATCTTGTCCATAGGCTCCGAGGAAAAGAAATGGATACAAGAAAAACGACGGATCTGATACCTGTATCACCAAGTTCTTGCGTTAAAGGAATAGTGATATTATAGTTAATTTATTATTATTACTTGCATAAATACCTTGGAGAAGATTGAGAAAGAATTGATGAGAGTTAGCTTGGCAAGAAAGGCATATATATATATATATATATATATATATATATATATAAATTGGGATGGACCATAGGGGATAAGAAGTGTAATGCAAATAATATATGCCTCGATTGCTACACAGAAATACAATCAATTCCGTGAAATTGATTCCATGTAATTGATTAATAACGTTTGGTGGTGCAAGAATTATATTTGAAATAGGAATATATTACTAAAATCTTGGAATTGATTACTAAAATTTTAGGAATCACAATCTTGATGGAGAAGGTGATATTTGAATTCCTCATAGTTGAAATCCATGTAAAAGGACAATAATATCCTTCTATGAGGTCAAGTATTTGCTTTATATTCATAATTTCATTTGGTTTCGACTACTTTATGGCCGTTCCTTTTTTACTCCTTATCGTCATCGTTGTTCTTCGGCTCTTCATAAGACCTTTCTAACTCTTCCCATCTAATTTAATTTGTTAATAATAATTTATAATTTATGGTTGTAGTGTTAATTTTTACGTTTGAAACATGATTTGAAATTGATTAATCTTACAAGATTTAGCCTTAATACACTATAAGCAAATTTTCAAAGAATTAGGCCACTTGCATGACAATTACGCAAAAGAGAATGGTAACGATGATTAATCTGTTTAAACTATTTATATTTGAACTAGTTTCATTATAACATTAGTTTTTTATTTTAATTTAATAAAATTTTCTTGTTTTATTGATGTTGGATAGTTTAAAATTTTCACCAAAACTGAAAAAAATGAAGAACTTGTTATTTTGTGGATCAGTAATAACGTTAATGTCTAATTTTTATCATGAAAGTCATTAACAAGTACTTGTCTACATTGGGGTAACGCTGTCAATTGCGTTAATTTTATATTTGCATTCCAATTTATTTTATTTCTTACCAAACATTGTAATAGAAATTTGTGCTATATTAGTTTTCACAATCCTTGTGCTACCAAACACGTTTTAGGAATCATACTATTACTATGAAATCTTATTACTAGTAATCGATTTGGCGGAATTAATTTCATTTCTGTGTACTAATCGAAGCCATAGACTTTGGAAAAGGGTCAATAATTTGATTCCATAAATTTTTGGGCTACGTTTGCAAAAGGCCACATCTAGTAGGCCTATAGACAACCTTTTGGTTTAGCCCAACAAATCATCCAGGTTCATGGGTGCATCCCCTAAAAATTTAGCCCTCTTTGGACTGCAAAAAATGAACAAGAAATTGCTGACCGGTTCACTTTTATAAAAAAAATTTCTCTCCAGTCCACCCTTTTTTTTTAACCGAAAAAAGGCACTTTAAAAATTTTCTTCCTAAAATGCCCCCGTCTCTTTCATCCAAACCAACTATGACTTCCTGTAAACGCTTATTATATCAATTTCACAGTTTTAAGAATAAAAAACCTAATTCATCATATTGCTAACACATAAATTGTCATACGGAAGGAACTATGTAAACATACATATGTAAATAATAATTAAACGAATTTTAAAGGGTTCGAGAGGCAGAACCAACATTATGATGTGATGAACTGGAATAACGGGAGAGAGAGCATTGAGCTCGTGTTTTTGGTTTGTAATGGCGCTTCATTAGTGTGTGATCGGGTGTCAGACTTTGTATAAATGTTTAAGGATACATTGATCGGTATTTGAAGGAATAAATTAAATTGGATTCGAGATGCACAAAGTGGGGCATCGCGATGTACAAAGTGGGGCATCACGATGTAAAAAGTGGGGCATCGCGATGTACCAAAATAAATCCAGATGCACCAAAATAAATCACGATGCCTTGGTTTAATTAAATTAGATTCGCGATGCACAAAGTGGGGCATCGCGATGTACTAAGTGGGGCATCACTTTGGATTACTCATCGCGATGCATTGGGTCGGCAGCCTCAAAGTTTCAATTTGTCCCCTACTCGCTAAAGTGAGGTGCGGCAGCCTAATTCCTGCTTGGGTTACTCATCGCGATGCCTTGGGTTGTTCATCGCAATGCCTTGGGTTGCTCATCGTGATGCCTTGGGTTACTCATCGCGATGCCTTGGGTTACTAATGCGCGCATATTTTTCTTTCATTAATGGCATAATAGTTTTTTTGCTCCAAAAGTGCCTTTTTCCAATTTAAAAAAAAGTACGGTGGACTGAAGCGATTACAAATGTTCAAAAAGAGACCGACTTGTAATTCACCCAAAAATGAACCTGGACTGTAGCGATTACAAATATCTAAAAAGGGACCGGCCTGTAATTCAACCAAAAATGAACTCCAACCTGGGCCATAAAAAATGATAAAAAGTCGGGAAAAATTCGGGCCGGTCCACTTTGGTAGATTATAACCGCTTTATTACCCTATAATATTATCAAATCGCTTAAGTGCACTTTTCAGGGGTATGATGCATCGCGGTTCCAAATCGATGCATCGCGATGACAAATGCATGCATCGTTTGATATCAAAAGATGCATCTCCTTATCAATAATGCATCGCGATGCATCAAAAGTGAACTTTAACGGTTTGATAATATTATCATGAACTAAAGCTAATAGTTATTTTGAAAAACTCACATGCACGTCACAGCTCAAATTGGAAGGGTATACCATTTAATACATGTTTAAGGGCATTCAAGTCTTTTTAAAGTTTTTCATCCAAAATCCTTGACCGAAGTGACTTAAGTGAGTAACATGTCTGCAAAAGTGAAATAGACCAAAAAAAAAAAAAAAGAAGGGGTTACCTTGTTCAGAGGGTATTTTAGTCTTTTTAACAATTTTCATCCAACATAAAGAACAAAAATGGCTTGAATGATCAATTTGATTGTAAAGTCAAAGCAAATGATTAAATTGAGAAAAAAAGAAGTAAAGTGAGCTTATTGAATATTAATTTAGGAAAAATAAAGTGATGAAATTGGCATGTAAACCATTGTTTCAAGAAGCAAACCCAGTGAAATTTAATTCACATTCTAGGTGAATTATTATGATTAATAGTAATGCAATATTTATTCATGGATTTTGAGAGAAAAAAGAAACAATCTATCCAACTAGAATCCATGTCTAATTTTCTAATAGCACAAGTTGGGATAGAGGAAAGTAAGTAAGGGTTTATTCATTCACTTTTGCAAATTTATGTCTTTTCACTCCAACAATCTCAAAAGTAAATTTTTTTTTTACTTTATTTGGTCAAATTATTTAAATTTGAACAATAATTTATAAAAGTTGCTTGTTTACGAAAATTTAAAAGTTGCAATCGTCAATATTTTAATTACACGAGGTTTCAGTAATAAGTAAATGTAGGTTAAGAAGTGATATGATATTGTCTTTGATTGAGTTTTTTTTTTTTTTTTTTTTGTTCAAGGACTGCGAACGCAAAAATCAAACTTGTTCACTAAAAACCAATCCTTAGTAACACTAAAGCAAATGTCAGTTGGTGTTTTAGCTTTTAGATTGACTTTTCATTATAGAAAGCGAACCCCCTTTTTTTTTTCCTTGAAGAAGGAAAGTAACATATACAATATGAGATTTAAAAATTCTTTTAACATTGATATTAAAACGAGGATATTATTGGATTAAGAATTTCAAGTTTCTATCTTAAATTTAGAAGCGAATTGGTCGAAAATAAAAATACCAAGTATTTGGAGAAATAATGGTAAAAAAATAGAAAATATAACTGAATCAAACAAAAGGAAACAAAACATTTATGTAGTTTAATCCACTTTAAGACAATCAATAAATCCACTATAAACGATGATGAATTACAATAAAGAGTTTTCAATGTACTCACTCTACCTAGGACTAGGGTTACAAGGATTGATACGATTCCACAGAGTACTGCACCTCTCACAGCCCAAAATAGCTACGCACTATTTTGTTTAATACTGCCAAGACCTCGAGACCCTCAACCACCAAGTATCCGACATCTGTCTTTCAAATATGTCTATCCCTCTCGGCTTGTGTACATAACAAAAGGGATTGATCTCTTTATATAATACTAAGCCATTGCCTCCTTATGTCTTTTAGATTTCAATTTTTAATTGGAAATGTACAACTAATTCTATTCCTTATTATATAAGGAATAAAATAAAGCTTACCATATAAACAAAAATAAAGAAACAATGATTCCAAGTAGGATTAGGATTCAAGCCATAAAATAACAATATCTCTTCTCATTTTATCCTCTACACAAAATCTATAAACCAAACAAACCTAACGACTAAAAAGAAAAATTGAAAACTAGGGGATAACTCAAAATGCCAAAGAGGAGGCTTGGTAAAGAACCCAAGAAAGAAGGATTGATATCAATGTGATCTTCAATGGCATCTTTCCTTTATCACTTCTCAACACCATGGCATCATATACTGGCCAGCAATTTACCACCACAAAACTAGCTATGAATATTTGCCCAAATACTTCTTCAAAATTTCTACTATTTCTTAGCACTTGAACCATACCTTGGAAGAGCGAGAAAAAATTTATTATGGCAGCCATTGTAATTGGCACGAATAAGGGTGACGCAACTCCGAATTCAAACATCCCTTGCTCGTATCGTTTTCTTTGATCATTGTCGACCACTTTGCTTGTAACACTGAAGCCAGATGTGGATATGCCCGATGACTTGAGTAAAAATTCAATAACTGCGAATAAATAGCACGATAATCCCCTAGCCATCCATATTCTTTGGCGATTCCACCATCTTCTCACCGTTCCTCCTCCTAATTTGAAGTGGAAAAAATCTTGGCAACATGCTCCAAGGAAAAGAAACACGTAAAGTAAAAACCAAGGATCTGAAACCTGTACGTATTAAAGATAGAGTTATTTAGTAGGCAGATACAATATTATAGTTTGTGGGGCTTTATTATTTTCTATTTTCTTTTTTCATTTTTGAAAACATTAATGAATGAAAAGTATTTTCTAAGTTTTACCTTTGGGAAAATTGGAGAATGGTTGATAAGAGCTAATTGGGGCAAGAAGGCATAGATGGTGATAGGAATGGCCCAAATGGGCCAAAAGGCATAATGGACATAGGCAAGGCCCTGGAAAGTATTTAAGTACCGGAGGCCGAAGCTTATTGGGCTATACTTGCAAAAGACTATTTCAAGATGCCCAATAGACCATCTCTTAGTTTGGGTCAGTAAGTCATTGAGTGTCATTGGTACATCCCCTAGAAATGCAGCTCTATTCGGATTGCAAAAAATGGACTTCCATCCCTCGCAATGTAGTCGGTAGCTCGTGTACAAGTCCTCCACCAATGTTCCATACCTAAAGCCTACCTGTAACATGTACAAGTCAACATAAGCCATAACCTAGAGCGTGAATTAGTGAATACTTGGAGGTAGTAAAATGCACATGGACCGACTAACAATAGCTCGAGTTTGGAAGGAAATGCACGTACCTCTTTGCCCCATTTGGTTTGGGCCTCATAATTGCAGCCTGCTACATGATGTGCCATTGCTAAAACTTCTTTGGATTGGATTGGTTTTTCTACAAGATGAAGTTGGCTTACCTCTGGGTTCTCAATAGACACGAGTGACGATGGGCCCCCATAAAAGGATCTTCGACGGAAAAAGCATCCAGTGCCATGATTTATAGGGCCCATCAAGCCATCTACCCCAAGATCATTGATTTGGAACTCATATTTGAATTCAGCGTGGTATATATCATTCTTGTTGAGCCCATGAAAGAGTTGAGGAAACTGAATAAATGCAAATTTCTGATCCATATAAGGATCCATGAAATAACATAGTGCTCGGAGGGGCGTTTTGGGATCATTCGAGTACATGTCGCAGTCAATAGTTAGGATTACTGGAGCGTTGGTCATAGTGGCAGATACTCGGAGCTTCGAAAAGAACATAAATGGATGTGATGAAATTTTTCATAGTTGTGTACGACATTTTATTATTCAAAGTGAAAACTAAGGAAATTATTAATTACCAGGACATTTAGGGCACCGGCCTTAAAATGGTGGGGTGTACCAGCTTTTTTCTCTCTCGAGAGGTAGACAAGGTTTGGCATAGCGTCACCTACAATATCCTTGTCCATTCCACTCTCGAGCAAAACCTGAGCGTAATATTATAATAAGTACCACTATACAGATGTAAAATATTTAAAATGTACTGAATTTTCTTTTGACAAAACCTGAATCACAGGAGGATGATCTTGACGTGTGAACTTATCGGTCCATTTGCTGAAAGCTTTGTGCGATTGCTCATCACTAAAACAATCGCTACCAATGCCTCCTCTTTCAACAACATTCGTAACCCTAATTTTCATGTCATCGTACATTGCCTGTAACCATTTATAGAATTCATTAAATTTAAGTAACATCTTCGCTTAAATCATCGTGTAATGCCTGAACAGTGAACAAAAGAGACCAAAAGACTATTATAGAATAATTGTTTTTTTTTTAATACTCATTATCATTTAGACTACTCTCTCCGTTTCTAAATAACTATTATGCTTTAATTTTTTAAAGTTAAGTTAATTATTTTACAAATAAAAATTTGACGTGTTTTTTCTTAATTGTTTTTTAAAATCATATAGCACGTAATTCTTAATACTTTTTCTTTACTATAAATTACGTGTTTTATGATTTTGAAAAAAATAAAAAAAATATACGTCAAATTTTTATTTGAAAAAATAATCAATTGATTTAAAAAAATTTAAAACATGACACTTATTTAGGAACGGAGGGAGTGCTATGTAAGGAGTATAAGATAAAAATAAAACTAAAAAAGTATACAAATAATGAACGACTTCTCTTTCGGTCACTCTTTTGAATGGGGCTATTCACATCCCTAAATACTATGAGTAAATCCTTTTTCTATGGGCAAAAACTTATAAAAGGCTATGTTATACAAATATTTTTTGTAAGACGGATCTCACTGATCTGACCCACCTTGTGTTGGTGGTTGAGCTGTGTGAGAGTAAGACTCTGTCTTACGAATCACATGATACCTACTCTTTTTTAAGTACACCACTCTCAAACATTATCAATCTCCCTAAATACTAACTACACCCCCTATTTCTCTATTTTACCCCTCATAACATTTGCTACAAACACGCCACCTAGTTAACCCCCTCCCTTTGCCATGCGTCTGACCCTCCCCCTTTCTCTCTCTCTCTCTTCCTATTCTCCTATCTTCTATCTCCTAGGGTCGTCATTAGACATGCCCATTTGGTTCCAAAAATCAGAACCGAGTCGAAACTGAACCGATTTTAGAACCGCCCAAACCGTGAACCGTCATGAACAGAAATCAGATTGGTACGGTTCAGTTCCGGTTTACATTTCTAAGGAACCATGAACCACCGGTTTGTGGAACCGTTGTTTCCGAACCTAAACCGAAATCGGTTTGGGCATGTCTAACCGTCACCCTCTTTTTCCTCCTTTTTTTTCCTTCCTTTTCTTTTTTATCTCTACTCTTCCTTCTCCTTTCCTAGTAGAGTTGGCAATGGGCTGGGCCGGGCCAGCCCAACCCTAATCCATCGGGCCAAGCTGACCCAAATTTGTATCGGGCCTCTAAAACTAAAGCCCAACCTTTTTTAATATCGGGTTGGGCCGGGCCGGGCCAGCCTGCAGGCCGATGCCTTGTTTAGGGCTTATTTGCACTAATTTTGATATTTTTATCAACCCCATATAAGTCCATTAGGCTGAGTCTTAAAACCGGGCCGACCTAGCCCAAATTTAGATCGGGTCTCCAAAACTAGAGCCTAGTCCGTCCTAAAGTTAGGTTGGTTGGGCCAGCCCATTGGGCCGGGCCAATTTTACCGGCTCTACTAGTCAAACCCACCCTCTCTCTCTCTCTCTCTCTCTCTCTCTCTCTCTCTCTCTCTCTCTCTCTCTCTCTCTCTCTTCTCGCCCTTACTCTTCCTTTTCTCCTTCGTCCCAACACGCGATCGGGAAGTACATCGAGGACAAGCAGAAGGATTTGCCTCTGAATTTTAAAAAGCTTTTACTTGTTTAGTTGAAAAGGCTCGTAGTTGTTAGAAACATGTTAGCACGTCATTAAGCAGGAGTGTTCGACAAGCATTGACCGAACACCTTTAGAGATGTTCGGCTAGAGCCTACCAAACACCATTAGGAGTGTTCGGCCAGCGCCTACCGAACACCACTAGGGGTGTTCCACTAAGGACAATTATGTCACATTTTCTAATAACATTTTTGTAATATTTGAAGGTGTGTAATTAATGAATTTAGGGGGTGAAAATAGCCCCACTCCATTCTTTTACTACTGATTTTCTTATATAATGTGTTTGCTTCTATTCCCAGTATTTAATTAATTTTTCCTCATTGATTTTACTTTTTCTTTCTATTTTCTTTTCGTATCTTGCTTATTTGCTTTAATTATTACTCCATTTGTTCCTAAACTATTATTTTGTTTGACTTTTTTGGTTAAACATAATATTTTTTATTTTTAAAATCATAAACACGTAATTCATTGTACTTTAAAAGTACAACGAATCACGCATTTTATAATTTTAAAATAATAAAATATACATTAAATTTATATTAAAAAATTTATTTGACTAAAAAGTCAAATAAGACGATAGTTTAGAAACGGAGTGAGTATAAAAGTAGTTAAACAACAAGAAATGAAAGAAAAATCACATTTGTCCACTAATGTGATACCCTCAACTCAACTTGTGAGAATTATCGCATATACCTAAAGACCCCACACAACCACCATGGAAACAAAAATAAAACAAGAAAAGATCATACTCCCCCTCCCCTCACCTCCGTCTTTAATTATTTGTTTGTACCTCCTCTAAATTATATTTTTTTAAAATAAAAATTATATTTTTGAAATAATTTAAAAGTTAAACTTATATTTTTAAGAACTGAATGGAGTATTAACTTTTTAATCAGTGATTTACATATAAGTTAAACTTCTCCCTCGTGTTCCAGATAAATAAGTTTGCATTTAGATTTTTCATGATTAATTTAATTTTTTAGATAAAATGTTAATATGAATTTACTTGTGTTTTCAAAATTATAAACATGATATTTATAGTACATATAGTTTAGTTAATAATGGTTTAATGTTATTTTCTACTACTAAACAAAAATATATTCTCTCATAAGAAAGTAAAAAACTCATTTTAAGGATGGAGGTAGTATTTAATATTAATCAAAAACTATAATAGATTCACTAAAAAATAAAAAATATGGCCTTTTATTTTTTGAACGGAGGGTGTATTATTATTTCCTAGAAAAATAAAAAAACTATTATCCTTTCATATTCATACAGAGAGATGTCGAAAGGGTCACGATCATGGCGTTTAAAAAAAAAATAAGATTAGAACAATATTTTGGCCTGTTTAAAATCATACTTTTGACCCAAATCGTTTAACCCGTGGCCCGTTAGGCTGACCCGCCATGTTTCATGTTGACGCCGACATGCGTAATATTAATTGGCAGTAAAAATTTAGGAGATACGTAAAACAACCATCATGAAAATAAAGCCATCGTCTTCTAATCTAAAGTCAAACACATTTATCATTTGACTACATGTCTTCTTTGTGTACTTGTAAATAAATACTGAAATATAAACAAAACTTTTCAAAGAACTGATAAATAGAGTTATTACAATATTTATTTTGAGAAAAATAAGTTGAAAATTATCAAACAGCAATGTAAACAAATGTCTAGTTTATATTTCTTATGAAAAATATAAAAATTATCTAATTTATGGGTGATTTATCGATTTCTATTTTAAAATATTATTATATTATATCTTTTATTGTAGATAGTGGCTGTTTAAATTTGTGCTAGGTTAGGTTAGTATATTAGTCCAAAAAACTAAATAATTTAGCTCCTAATCCGTTAAGGTCACAACCTATTAAAACTAACCCAAAACCGCTAAAACTAACCCGTTTAATACATTTGTTTTATCGAGAGAATCTGGAATGGTGCGCCGATTGCGGAAGTCCATGGCACCGACAGCTATCTATTTCTTTACATAAACTAGAATCGAATCTCCAGGATTATTCTACCCACATACGTCGTACATTATTTTTTACTCCCTCCTTTGCTCTACCTTAAAGAGTGCATCTTTAAAAAGTTTAATTATTAAAAAATATATTAATGTCATTAAATTTAATTATAATTACAAAAATATTTAAATATAATTAATATGATTACAACAAAAATAAAGGGTAAACAGTCCAAGACGGTAGACTCTTTATTTAGAACGGAAGAAATATTTTATTTAAAACAAGATTATAATTGACTATATTACTCTTACTAATTTTAAAAAAGATAGTTTTTGTAAGACTGTCTTACAAATCCTATTCTTAAAATGGAGCCCTCTCTCGAGTTCAACCCATCAATACACTGAGTGTCATAGATATCCGTCTTACAAAAATATCCATAAGATGATCTTTTCTAAATTTTGACCTTAATTTAATACTAAAAAATACTTTAAAGTTATTATTAGAAAATTATATAGCCAATATATTGCTTATAACCCGTATAACGCTAATAAAAAATACTTATTTTGAAACGAGTAAGTACTAATTAACGATAAATATACAATTAAATAAAATATATAGAGTCCAAGTGGCTGCAATACAATCATTTCATTGATATTACCACCAATCATTATGCCATAAATTAAATACTTCATCCCTTCCAAAATTATTGTCTTATTTGATCCATATAGATTAAGAAAAATAATTACCTAATTATTAATATTAGTGTAGTGTGTAGTTATATTTAATGTCCATGTGTATGTCACCCTTAATTAAAATAGAAAGAAAATGTAAAAATAAATTAGTAAAAGTGTTGTTCTAAAAGTACACTTTTAAACAAGACAATTATTTTGATATTGATAAAAATAAAAGTAAGACAATATTTTTGGGACGGAGGGGTACAATGTCTATGGTCCAGTCAAAAACTTCATTCCAAAAAAATGTCCATCTTTTCTCTGGGGTTTGTTCTTAAAAATAATTATATAATTATTAATATTAATATAGTGTGTAGTTATATTTAATGTCCAGGTGTATGTCACCCTTAATTAAAATAGAAAGAAAATATAAAGATAAAATGGTAAAAGTGTTGTCCTAAAAAGTACACCTTTAAACAAGACAATTATTTTGATACTCATATAAAATAAAAGTAAGACAATAATTTTGGGACAGCGGGGGTAAAATGTCTATGGTCCGGTCAAAATACTCCTTCCATTCCAAAAAAAAAATGTCCATCTTTTCTCTTGGGTTTGTTCTTAAAAATAGTTTAATTTATAAAAATAGCAACAATTTTAGAAAAATTCGAATAAGGTATAAACAAGTAAACCTGCAATTTCAAAAAAAATTGACTTATACAATAAAACTATAATATATATATATATATATATATATATATATTTTAGAATAGGGAAGTATATGATAATGATAAGTGTGACTTATCCACTGAAACTGTTTTTCTCTCAAACTCAAAATTTCTCGGACGAACATGCAATCTGAATTTTTCCAATGATCACAAACTCATGATTAGTAAACTATATATTCCCTCCGTTTCTAAGTAACGGTCTTCTTGACTTTTTGAGTTAAACTAACAGTTTTTCAAATAAAAATTTAATGTTTATTTAAAAAGAAATTATAAAGCACATTCGTAATGCTTTTTTATACTACCAATTATGTGTTTTATAATTTAAAAAAATAAAAAAATAAATGTCAAATTTTCATTTGAAAAACAATCAAATAAGTCAATAATTTAGAAATGGAGGGTGTCTATAGAAGCACTATATATGAACTATAAAAATTACAGTTTTAAAAAATGTAAAGAAATTATTATCGAACACAACTAATTTCGAGAATTAATATCCAAAAAATCGAACAAGAGCTTTTAATCTAAATGGGTACCTTAACATCACCAGTCTCCGGAAACCAATCTGGATTAGATCCAAAATAAACCTCTGGACACCTCTCAACAATATTGTTCTTCTTACAATAAGGCAACCAATGTCTAGCAAACTTAGCAGCCTCCATGAAAGCATAGAGAGTCAACTGTGACGCTCCATCGTCCGATACGTAAACCGACAACTTGTCCCCCGGATAATCATATGCCATTACTGATAACGCCGTGTTCACCACCACTATTGGCGGCTCCTTGCAGGGATCCGCCGTGCATATAAACACGTCCATCGCCGGGTACTCGCTCTCCTTTGCAACTTGTGCGAGGTTTTCCGGGAAAGTTTCCCGACGAATTGGGTTTACAAAAACCCTTGATACGTTATCGACATGAAAGCGAACACGAGATTGGCTAGTAGCATTTGGAGCGAGATTGTGGTGGGAGATTTTATTAGGTTAAGGAAATTATTGTACAAAAGAGCTAACCAGGCTAATGTGTTTATTAATGCAAAAATACGGTTGAACCACCAGCGGTGCATCGATGCACGAGTATGTAGAGTTGTAGAAATATGGTTTTGCATGGTGGTGCTCATGTTGGTCTCCGGCGGGCCGGCGAAAAGGTACACTATGAAGGTGTCTTATTTGAAACAAATGATATATAGGGGAAACTTTCAATAATACTTTCTAGTCACGTGGCTGATTCTTTTCTTTGATAAAGTAAATCCTTTTGGCCAATCTTAGCCTTCCCGTGTTTGTTTTTCCTGTATACAGGACAGTCAGTTACAAAGTAAGTATCTATATTACAATACCATAGAGCTTAACTCTCACGTGTGCAATAAACTCAAGTTATATTATAATTCAGCATGACTCTCACGTATGCAATAGACTCAAGTTAATGACAAACTCAGATTTTCCTATTTACTAAAATCATGCAACCGAAATTTAAGGGGGAACTTTCAATAATTGATTCTTTTCTTTGATAAAGTAAATCCTTTTGGCCAATCTAAATCTTCCCATTTTTGTTTTTCCTTGTATGTAGGACCCTAAGTATCTATATTACAATATAGCTTCACTCTCACGTCGCTATTAGAAAAACGCGTATTAGCGACGAAAATTTTCATTGTTGAATACAGGTTTCCGTCGCTAATATGCATTTAGCGACGGTATTTAGTGACGAAACTCTGTCGAAAAAAAGCGATCGAAAACTTTAGACGAAGGCTACTCCGTCGAAAATTAGTGACGGCAACCATTTTCGTCGCTAAAACAGCGACGGAATTTAACAACGGTTACGGTCTGTCGCTAATTTAGCGACGGAACAATCTGTGTCTAAATTCCGTCTCTAATCGATGAAAAATTATTTGCAACGGAATAATCCGTCTCTAAATCTCGCCGCTATCGCGACGAATTTTTGCCACGGACTATTCGTCGCTAATCACGGGAATTTGTGACAAATATATTAGCGATGGAAATTTTAGTGACAAATTCTTCCGTCGCTAAAAATAAAAAAAATTCAAAAAATGTTGTTGTTTTTTTTTTGGGTACCTAATTTCAACGAGATAATATTAATATAAACTCTACAAAAATAAAGAAAACATACCACAAAATAATTACAAAATTACAACAATTTAATTACAAAATTATTTACATAAATTAAAACTGTTTAAACTACAAAAATTTAAACTGTTCAAACTAATTGTCATGAAATAAATTTCGGAGTTGGATATGATCAGGAGATGGTTGACCAGACGGATGGGGTTGACTCTGAAAAATTCGTTTCATGGCGGCCTGCATCTGGGCCACGGTCTGTCGGGTTTCAGCGAGTTCGGCCTCCAACCTTGCCGTGTGCGTGATGAGAACCTAGGATCGCACCATGGAACGACTATGGAATGAGGCCCAATTAAAATAACTCATTGATGAAAAATGATGGCCCAATCCAAGAAGAGCAAAGTTAAAGAAAATTGCTTGAAATCAGATTTTTGGGTCAACTTAAATGGGCCACACAGGATGTTCTAGAGCTTAAAAATTGGTGTATAATATATGGTTGGAAAGCTCGGAAGTCTAGTTTTCAACCCATCAAACGGATCTCAATTTTGATGTATCTAGACAAAAGTTAAGCCCAAAATACCAAAGACCGGTCGAATGGACTAAATTTGAATTTGTATTTTTTTCTTTGACCAAATCAACCTAGTTTTCACCAACAATATTTGGGGTTTTCTAGAGCACGTTTGTTGTATGTTTTGTGAATCCTTGATGAGTCCTTTTGAGCCTATAAAAGGCTATGATCATCCTTGTAATTGATACACAAGATTTAATCAAAAATTAAGTATATTCATTTCACTAATTCTTGAGATAATTGTGAGAAACCGAGATTCTTGAGAGAGAACTCAACTTGAACTTATCAAACTCGTGAGTCGAGAGTTTGTGTCGTTCCGTAAGCGAGGTTCATAGACAATTGCGTCTATCGGGTTTCGTTTGCACCCCGAGGTTCCTATTCATCGCGAATAGCGGGTCGAGAGAGACTCAATTATCCATCCTTCCTATGTTGCTGCCTTAGACGTGTGTCTTTAAGAGTGTTGGATCTTCTTCGATCTCGATCTTGGTCGAGTTCACATCAATTAGTATCAGAGCAATCGAAGAGGTTAGTAACCAACGAATTCATTCTATCGTTTTTCTTGTTAATTCCGTTCTTCTTCTTCTTCATCTATCCATTTTCTTTTTCGATTTCATTTTCTTCAAATCTGTCCTAGTTTCTTTGTAACTCTTAAATCTGCGTTAAACTTTGTTCTAGCAATTTGTGTGTCAACTTTGTTATCTTGTTATATCCAATCCATAAAGTCAAAAAAAGAAAAGAAAAGTGCTGAATCAAAAAGTTGTGATTCAAGCTAATCAAAAGAAAAGCTTGAATCTAAAATAAAAAAAAAAAAAGAAATTTGGGCAAAAAGTTGTTGGATTTGGAAGTGTTTTAACAATGTGTTTGATTGTTCTAAATTAAAATTTGTTAGAACACTTTAAACATCTTGTTTATCCACCATCTTTGTTGTTTATTCTAAGTGATATTTGCTAGAACACATAAACATATTATTCATCTATCATATATCATCATATTTCGATTCGGGTGCGAAAGAAATCGCGCCAAGGTGCGAATCAATCGCCCTCACCATTATTATTCCTCTAATTGAGAAATTGCTAGAATACTTGATATATTGTATCATATTTATCCATTGTGTTCATATATTCATCCATTGTGTTCATTTCTATTCTTTCTTTCTTTGTGGATTGTTTCTCACTTTGAAAACTTAGACCAAGAATCTAAGACCCAGAATTGCAATTTTATCATTTTGAACACTTCGGAACGTGATAATCTGCACTTTCTTGTTAGTAATTTCAAGTGAAAAAGTTCTCTCTAAGAAGTTGAGTGTGCATGAGTTGAGAGTGATACACGAGTGAATTGTGAGTTGTGTGTAAATTTCTCAACATGTCACAAGTGGGCAGAACTAATAAAGTACCTTTGCAAGGAAATAATGAGAGATTAGTTAGGGAGAATCCGATAAATCATAATGAGCAATTGTTAAGGATGATGGAGGATGTTTCCGACATTTGGCTAGATTAGAAGAGGGAGGGGCGAACCATCTCATGGAAATCTACCTCGATTCCAAGCGAGGAGAGAGCATACTATGAGGAAAATGATGAGTGGTTAGAGAGAGAATGTGAGGATGATAGGAGATGGGATAGAAAGGAAGTTGAGAAAATAAATAACCCACGACACGAAAGAGGAATTTCTAACATTAAAATGAAGGTTCCTCCTTTCAAAGGTGGGGCTGATCCGGAAGAGTACCTAGAATGGGTTAGAAAAGTTGAGGTATTGTTTGGGTGTAATAACTACACGGAAGCTCAAAAGGTGAAACTTGCATCTTTAGAGTTCACCGAGTATGCTAGTGTTTGGTGGGAACAACTAGTGATTAAACAGAGAAGGATTGGAGAGAGTCGTATTAACACGTGGGAGGACATGAAACGTGTTATGCATAAGAGGTTTGTCCCGAACTACTATCATCGGAATTTATTGAGGTCTTCTTATTCTTCATTTTCTCAAACACCTAGTCGACTCAAGGGAGTAAATACAAGAACTCTAGTGTTGTCCCTAAGAGGACTTGTATAAATCCAATGATTGGTGAAGAGTTTAATAAAGGGAAAGTAATTGAAGCTAACACTGTGTTGAACCAAGGAAAAATAACTATACTTGTTTCCTTAATACCTCAACAAGTGTGTGATCTTCAAACCGAAAAGACCAAAAAATGTTAGATTCGTGAGAAAGAGAGGGAAAATAAAGAGTGTGAAGGGAATGAAATGAGAGAAAACCCGAGTGGAGAGGAAAGAAAGAGAGAAGAGAAAGAAAATAAGAGGGAGGAAACAAGAGAGATCGAGGAAGAAAAAGAATTGGTTGAAAAGACGTATGGCAAAGAGAGAGTGAAACCAATCTTTTATTCCTTCCCAAGTGAGTTTAAGAGGGAGTGGGTGAAAAATCATAGTAAGGTATTTCTCATCTCTATGAAGAAATCTCTTTATCCTAACTTGTCACCTCGATTTTCTCTTCCATGTATTGATTCTTCTCTACAAGATTTTGTCAATTTGTTTCCCGAATTAAGTAAGGAAGTCATGAGATTCAAATGGGATGATCAGCTAGGTAAGGAGATCATTGTAGTACCTACACAATTTCAAAGGTATGATCCCATTCTCTCTTGTGACACTCGGTTAGTGATATTTGAGAATCAAAATGAATACATGTTGATCACCATAAGGGACTCCAAATTTATGGAGATGTTGATTTTGATAAGTTCTCTAGTCATAAGTGTGTCTTATTCTTGAGAAAACTTATTAGAACACATGACATGTGTGAGAAGTTATCTTTTCAAATTTTGATTGGTCACCATGGACTGAATGAATGGTTGAGAATTGTTAAACTAGTTGACAATGAATTGTGCATGACAATACAAAAATCGAGTCATTCATATGTTGATCCATTTCTAGAGTGTGCCTTAAAAGTGACTTGGTAGATTTGAATGGTGCATTGGAAGTTGAAATGATAGATTTAAATTGTACTTTGAAAGTATCTAATAATTCCATGTTTGCAAGTATGCACGACATCTTCACAAAAAGTTATTTTGATGCAAGTCACAAGGTTGGTAATGTTTACCTTGATGAAGTGTTATCTCATGAAAATGCCAAAATGCATGAAATACATAAGATGCTTAGAATTCGTCATCTTTGTGTTATGTAAATTCCATGGGATTATTGGATTCATGATTTACGTTAGAAGTGCATAAGTTTGTGAATGCGGATGACTTCTCAAAAGGATTTATCATATTCCTTATCACAAATTAGTTGATATTACCCATGTTGCATTGTTCTTTCACAAGATTTATGGATTGCATGATGTTGTTGTGCTACATGGTACTATTGTATTAATTCTGATTGTAAGGGAATTTGTTAGATTGATATTCAAACCCGGTGAATGTAATGAGATTGTTGTATTCCATACACTTTTTCAAGGGTTTGTCATAGATTCTTCTATTGATTGTAAGTTAATGAGTTTTGGGAAGAGTGATGACTTGCAAGAAGTTTCAAATAACTTCAGGGACAACTTGGAGATTATGGAGAGTTTGGATACGTTAAAATTCCTAAACACGTGGAGGATTTGTTTTCAAGAAATAATGTTTCCTTACCACACATGGCTAGGATATTGGCTCTTTGGATTGTGGATTTGTTATGTATTGATAACCATGAACATTTTGCTCTACATCATTTTGTTGAACTTCATTCACGAGTTAAGGAGACGATCATGGCAAAGCATGTGTTTGACAATAACTTCAAGAAGGAATTGAATGGTAAGGATGATATTAGTGACTAGGATCGTACCATGGAACGACTATGGAGCGAGGCCCAATTTAAATAACTCATTGATGAAAATTGATCGATGGCCCAACCCAAGAAGAGCAAAGTTAAAGAAAACTGCTTGAAATCAGATTTTTGGGTCAACTTAAACAGGCCACACAGGACGTTCTAGAGCTCAAAAATTGGTGTATAATATATGGTTGGAAAGCCCTGGAAGTCTAGTTTCCAACCCATCAAACGGATCTCAATTTCGATGTATCTAGACAAAGTTAAGCCCAAAATACCAAAGACTGGTCAGAATGGAAGGGAATGCTGAATTTGTCTTTTTCTTTGACCAAATCAGCCTAGTTTTCACCAACAATCTTTGGGGTTTTCTAGTGAACATTTTTTGTATGTCTTGTGAATCCTTGGTGAGTCCTTTTGAGCCTAAAAAGGCCATGATCATCCTTGTAATTGATACACAAGATTTAATAAAAAATTAAGTATATTCATTAACTAATTCTTGAGAGAATTGTGAGAACACGAGATTCTTGAGAGAGAACTCAACTTGAACTTATCAAACTTGTGAGTTGAGAGTTTGTGGCGTTCCGTAAGTGAAGTTCATAGACAATTGCGTCTATTGGGTTTCGTTTGCACCCGAGGTTCCTATTTATCGCGAATAGCGGGTCGAGGGTGACTCAATTATCCATCCTTCTCATTGTTGCTGCCTTAGTCGTGTTTCTTCAAGTGTGTTAGAGCTTCTTCGATCTCGATCTTGGTCGAGTTCACATCGTTGCAACCGGTCAAAGTTTGGTTGGGTCGACGAACTTCGTGCTATCGATCTAGAAGCACGTGAAGCCATGGTTGGCACGTTCGAGGATCCCGTTCGTGCCCGTCCGTAGACCCTATTGCCCCTCTTCGCCCATCCGTGGGAGGTGATCTCCTCCCATAATGCTTGGTTCCACTCATTCTGTTAGGCTCGTACCTCAAACGTCTCTCGTATTTAGCCGCCATTAAAAAAGACAAATAAAAATACCATCATATCAATTTAATTGTAAACAATAATTTTAATACTTACATACGACCTGCCCCGAGGATCAACCCAGAACAGGATCCATCACGCCCGATTGACATACTTACAAACACATCGGAAATTGCACATGATCACCATGTGTAGCCACCTACAATCAGTATGTATTACTATTAGATTTTTATATTTCTAAGAAATAAGAAATAAAATAGAAGTATAGGTTCTATGTGTTTACACTTAACCACCCCATAGTATTTTAAACTTTGAATTAAAGTACTAGCATGAATTTCATAGCATCAATATGGCTACCCAACTACTTTTAACATATATAGAAAAATAAACTGAATAAACATTAAAAATATACACTAACACCCCTATAAATTACAAGTGTTTACACATAACCCCCATTATCTTACTTAACCCAAATCTAATATATTAAACTTTGAATTAAAGTACTACCATGAATTTCATAACATCACATGACTATCCAACTACTTTTAATATATATAGAACAATAAACTGAATAAACATTAAAAATATACACTAACACCCCTATAGATTATAAGTATTTAGACTTAACCCCCATTATCTTACTTAACCCAAATGTAATATATTAAACTTTGAATTAAAGTACTACCATGAATTTCATAGCATCAACATGACTACCCAACTACTTTTAACATATATAGAACAATAAACTGAATAAATATTGAAAATATACATTAACACCCCTATAGATTATAAGTATTTACACTTAACCCCTCCCAATTATCTTACTTAACCCAAATATAATATATTCAACTTTGAATTAAAGTACTACCATGGATTTCATAGCATCAACATGGCTACCCAACTACTTTTAACATATATAGAACAATAAACTGAATAAACATTGAAAATATACACTAACACCCCATATAGAGTATAAGTGTTTAACTTAACCCCCAATTATCTTACTTAACCCAAATTTAATATATTAAACTTTGAATTAAAGTATTACCATAGATTTCATAGCATCAACATGGCTACCCAACTACTTTTAACATATATAGAACAATAAACTGAATAAACATTGAAAATATACACTAACACCCCCTATAGATTATAAGTGTTTACACATAACCCCCCATTATCTTACTTAACCCAAATCTAATGTATTAAAGTTTGAATTAAAGTATTACTATGGATTTCATAGCATCAACCTACTCAACTACTTTTAACATATATAAAACAATAAACTGAATAAACATTGAAAATATACATTAACACTCACTATAGATTATAAGTGTTTACACTTAACACCCCTATTATCTTACTTAAATAAAATCTAATATATTAAACTTTGAATTAAAGTACTACCATGGATTTCATAGCATCAACATAGTGTCCCAACAAATTTTAACATATATAGAACAATAAACTGAATAAACATTGGAAATATACACTAACAACCCCTATAGATTATAAGTGTTTACCCTTAACACCCTATCTTACTTAGCCCAAATCTAATATATTAAACTTTGAATTAAAGTACTACCATGGATTTTATAGCATCAACATGGTTACCCAATTACTTTTAACATATATAGAACAATAAACTGAATAAATGATGTGTGCAGAACGCAACAAGGGCAAGAGTACCCTGCTATATCAAGTAATAAAGTGTACATAAGAACGAGTTATCGATCTCACAGGGAATGTACGTAATTTTCACTCCAACTAAGTACCGAAATTGAGCTAACTAATTATATTTGAGCGAAAATAAATTGAGAATAAAAACGAAAAACTAAAAATAAAAGAAAACAATTAATATTTACATGGACGCAAAATGGTTTGGCAACAACAAATCAAGATTTAAAGATAGGATTATATGATTGCAATAATTCTAGTCTAGCTCATGTTTAATTTAATCCTCTCTCTACTTTTCTTTAACTCACGTCTTGGTAGTCGGGCGGACGTTGATGATATTCACTACGGGCTCTCGCATCTTATATCAAGTCTAGCTACCAATCCCCACTACAGGCTCTCGCATCTTATAGTAAGGAAAGAAAAGCCGCATTATTGATCAAGCACCCCATGACTATCTAAGAACGCTCGTATCTCTCAATCGAGATGTCACAAAGACAGTTATTGTAATTTTTAGAATTATAGGACGGGCTCTCGCATCTTACCCTATAATTTTAGTGATCATCTCGATGAGTAGCTAATCCATCAAGCATCAGAACACACAATAATAACCAAGATAATGGGTAATACTACATAGAGAAAATCTCTCTATTTTTCTACAAGTCATGTCGGTAACCGAGACATCGAAAGGGGTAACTAAAGGATTTCACCCATAATAACCCGAATCTCCCTACCTAGCCAATGGCTACAAGTGGTTTGAACCCGTGACAAAACATGTATTCTCATGGCTATCGGTGTATGTCACAAAACACCAACTACTAATTTGTTAGGTCAGAAATGCAAGGTAGCTCTCGTGGATCCAAACATTTCTCAAATAAATTAATTAATGGCTAATAAATTAAAAGCATTAAGCTCACAAATTAATAACCTAGCATGATTGTAAACAAAATAGAGAGAGAGATTAAATTAAATCACTACAACAATATAGAAAATAATTGCTTTCTATAAATCATTAAGTACAAAGGCAATTCCACAATCTACAAAATCATTGAACCCTAGAAATATAAATAATATAGATTGGAAGAATTAAACCGACAAAGTGCGAGCAATGAGATTCGGTGTTGAAATCCCTTGAAGATGCTTCCTTGGCCTTTGATTTGAAGCTCCAAACCTTCAAAGGTGATCAATCTTTGGAGGAAGGAGAGAAATTTTGGGAGAAGAGGCTGTTACCCCCAAAAGGCAATGTTCTAAAAATCGCTAGGCGGGCGCTAGGCGGGGAGGCCTACGCCTGGGGCCTAAAGGGACTAGTCGGGGCCTAGGCGGGATCTAGAAATTGAGGCATAATTACATTATAGGTCCATACCAAATATGTTTCAACAATAATAAATAACTAAATATAACCAAATAAACTAAAATTAATGATCATATTACAAGATTATAAATTAAAAAATTAAAAATTAAAATCAAATTCAATATAATTTTAAAGTAAAAAAGAGAAAAAAATATTTTAATAACTTAAATAAGAGAAAATATTTTAATAACTTACAAAAAAAACTTAATAACTTAAGCTACCGCACTTTCTCCTTCTCTCTCCAAACAAAACTTCTAATCTTTTCCCTTCTCTTTATTTCTCTCCTTTATTTCCTTTCTCTTTCTCTCACTATTAATTTAACTATTTAAGTCAACAACCACACACAAAAACAAACAAAACTGTGCACCAAATTGTGATATTTCTACCCAACCGGTCCCACCGAAGCCTCACCTTTTCAATCCCTCTCCCGCCTCTCTCTCTCTCTCTCTCTCACCCGCATCCCTCTTTTCTCCCTTTCTTCCTTCTTTCATTAAGGATTTACAAATACCCAAAGAAGCCCTCCGTCTCTCTCACACGACGGTAGCAAGGCCTCCGTCTCTCTCTCACACACGACGGCAGGGCCTCTCTCTCACACACACGACGCAATGGCAACGACAATGGCACGGCAAGATTTCTCTCACTATCGCTCTCTTTCTCTCTCACACCACTCTCTCTTCTCCCATAGTCTCACTCGCTCATTCTTTTCGCTCTTCCTTCGCTCACCGGAGTTCTCCATCTCTTTTACCAAGGGACGTTAGGCGGCGCTGACGGCGCTTACGGCGCTAGACCGGCATAAGCGGCGATTTATCACGTTGACGATTTTTCGGCCGATTGACCATTTTCGGCGTTTGGAAGACGCCTAACTCCTAGGCGGCGCCTAGGCGGGCGCCTAGGCCGAGTTTTGAACACCGCCAGGGGTTCACACCTGTAAGTGAACTGCCTGGAAAATTTGGGCCGCTGAAGGAGATATGAGAAGGCATTTTGAGTGTTGGGGAAGCCAAGGGTAAAATGGAGATTTTAATGAAGTTTGAGGCCTAAAAATGGGAGGAGAAAAGAGCCGCCTACGGAAGGAGGGCAACCCGTTTGGATTCTCGCAGTCAAGGTGCAGAGAGATCGCGGTCAAGGTGAAAGAGGAAGTGGCGGAGAAGGCGGAAATGGACCAGATCCATGGGTAGCACGCGGGACTGAGATGGCGCAGCGAACACGTAGCAGCTCCGAGGCCGCCACCGTGCCCCCGCCGTTTCGATCTTGGCTCAAGTCGTTCCCTCTATTCTCTTTGTAGGTCCAAAAGATGTAAAATATATCTTACCGCTTTGAAGGATAGTGCAATGACCTTAATGGAAGCACTCACACACGTAAACATTGTGGCATTACCATTGATCTTATGTTTTTTTTTTTTTTTTTTGTTGTTTTGGTTATTGTTAGGCAAAAGCTTTATGAAGGAAAATGCAATTTCCTACAACATCCATAGAGCACTTTGGGCTATTCCTTGTTAGATGATTGTTCTATCATGGTCTATATTGATGTGCCGTACTTTTCTATGTAGTGTGTTCTAATGATCCAATTTTATGTTTCGAGATGAAAAGGAGAACTTAATTTCCTAGCTTTTAATAAGTTCCTTTCCATAGTGATGAAGTCATTCCTTTATGTTCCAATTAATGGATTAAGTGTAATTGCGTGTTAAATAATAGCATTCGTATCCTAAAGTAGAAACAATAAATTCATTGTAGATGTAGCGTCTTTAACTTTCACCGTAACATACCGAAATGTTGAGCAAACCCGTATAATGAGGGGATTTAGAGAACATGATAGAAATATTGGCACCTTTGATAATTCAAATGGACATGGTATTTTTGTATTTGCTTAACTATATACATGAATTTATTTTGGCTATAGCTCCTAATATCTTGATTTCCTACATTTTCTTTTTGGTCGCTTCGTATATGACCATCATTTTATTTTTATGCAGATCACATACAACATTCTTTGTTGTAAAAAAAAAAAAAATACAACATTCTTTTCTCTTTTTAATTGCTTTAATATTATATGCCCTCGCATCGGCAAATAAACTGTCCATCTTGCTGGCGATGCTTCTTTTAGGCATGATTTTCAGCAACCGTAAGCCTAAAAATACATATTCTCTTTGTTGAATTTTTTCGTTCAATCAGATAACTTTCTTGAGTGATAGTCGAGACGGGAGGAGTACCAAGAAGGAGGAGGAGCAAGCGTAGGGAGAAGCCGTAGAAGTGAGCAGGAACTAGAAGCAATTGTTGCATGGACGGAACAAATTTTAAAATTTTTTTAAAGGGGTTTCACAACGTTTTATTAAACATTGTGTGTTAAGAATATGTGAAACACTGATATATATGTTTGCATATTCCAACACGGTGATTTATGTTTTATTACAACGCATGTTTCACAAGTGGCTAAAAGGGCGCGCACTGTTAGGTGACAACTTACTAAAATAATGCATAGGTCATTAGACTAGGAAGTCTTTGTACATATCCAAGTCTTTGTCCTACCAAGTGATATGAATTTTTATATGGATTAGCTCTCAAAAGCACAATCGGATATTTCTACCCAGATTGTCTCACTAGGACATCTCTACGAGCAATGTATTATCGCAGCTCCCTTCGGTAGTCTTACATCGCATATTACTCAAGTATCGGCCATGCTCTCTATCGACGAGTATAAGAATGTTGATAAACATAAAGAGGAACATCGGTTGCTCTCCAAGCTACATGTCTACAAAAAATTTAAAATAGATTTGTTACAAGATCTTCCTGACAGCTTAAAGATACGCATCGATGTCTGTGCCTTCACTATTATTTAATGAACATTTCTTTTTCCGTGTTTGGTCCCAGACTTCAAGACACATCCAAAAAAAAGATCAAACACAAGGTGCTTCGCCAGTGTCCGCACGTCTCCCATCTGCTCCTAGCTTGTATCACGGATAGACTTCAAGACTAAACTTACATGAAGATCTTTACCCAACAGTTCTTAAAAAGCACTCTGATGCATTAATAATCTAACTCTCCAACGAGTAAAAATCTATTCAAAGCTTCAATGGATATCTCTGCTTCTCTACCTATAAATGAAACCTCTCATCCCTCATCTTCTGTGAATGTGTGAATGTGCAAGTGTGCAAGCAAAATTTGTAAGAAAACCAAAGAGTGGGAAAACACAAGTGTAAGAACAAACACTTTGTGGGAGAGTAATATGAAATTCCTAAGGCAGAAGCTCGGCTTAATCAAGAACTCCTTTCTTGATTTGAGTTCTTTCTTCCTTCGAAAGACTCAGTCTGTTCAGCAGCTATAGTTCAAATCCATAGCTAGAGACTAAGCATCCAACCTACTATTGAAGACTGACCAAGCTTGAAGATGTTCGATGAAGAACCAGAGCGTAATAATCCATATTGCATTCATATCGGTAGACTTATACTACATTATAAGGCCGTCGATTGTGCAATGAATTGTCATCACATTTTGCGAGTGCTTTGCACTCGTTGTTCAAATACTAATTTGAGCAACCCATAATGTGACGCCCGACCCGGATCTCTATACGAAATCCCAAGGTCGGGTCACCAATACAACAACACGACACAACCAAAGAAGAAAAGCACGTGGAACCACCCGTACTTACGATAAAACTCAACTTATAAAACCCGATTTAAATAAAAGTCTTTGGCGACACTACACGGAACCCAACAACTAAAACCACAAGTCTAAGACTTTGAATATATAAAACAACAAACTACAATGATAACAACATCGGCCACAA